>CM022874.1:45437012-45451530 GCA_012654025.1 Pachypsylla venusta
AAAAACTCTTGCGCTTTCTCCAAAGTTTCGTCGATTTTCAAGCAATAAAATTGTGAATTAAACATTTAAAAGTGAGTTTTCTCGTATTTTCCACCATTTAATCGTGAAAATTAACCTTCTACTTTCAATTAATCATATTTTAAGTTAGGTTAGTTGCTCAGAAAAAAAATAATAGTATCTGTCTGGTCCCTAATTTTTAAAATACAATATTTTTTTTTTTTTTAATTTAAGTTATTGTTTATGTCTAATCTTGTTTTGTTATAAATTGATGGGGATGTAAAACTTTACTGTTTCTTAATGGTTAGATGACTTTGTTTTTACGTTAAGAAATTAAATTTTTGTAATTCATAGTTAGTGGAGCGCCAAAATTCCTTGTTCTTTTCAAGTAAGTGAATTTGTCATAACTCCTGTTCTGTACAAGGTATGGAGACACCAAAAACCTTTGTTCTTTACAAGTTTGGGGAGATCCCAATATTCTTTGTTCTTTACAAAGTTAGTGGAGTTGCCAATATCCCTTGAGTCTTAAAACTTAGTAAAGATCCTAAAATTCCTTTCTCTTTACAAGTTCGTGGAATAGCCAAAATTTCTTTTACTTTAGACATTATTGGGCATTCCACAACTCCTTCTTAGAAGTTGGGGTATTTTGTTTTATGAAGGAAAGATTTTTTTCAAGTTTAAATTTTCGTCGATTGACTTTTTGACTTTAGATATTACTGTGATACCAATATACTTTTTTCCTAAATCTAAGTTGTTATGCCACAATTCCTAGTTGTTTAAATTCATTTCTCTAAAGTGAAAAAGTCAATCGACGAAAATTTAAACTTTAAAAAAATCTTTCCTTCATTAAACAAAATATTAAGTCTCAATAGATATTCTTATATTAAATAATGAAAGATAGGGTGCTTGGAATACTCCTTGATTACCCGTGTTAACAAAAACAACAGTTTCCTTCTTTCTTAAAAGTTAGAGGAAATGGGGATACTAATTATTTCTTAATGTTAAAACTGAGTATCCGAATTTCGTTTCGAGAAGATGAGAGAACCCATGGAGTAGTAACAGGTTGCTATGCTGTGTAGAACGTGTTGGAAGTAGTATTGGGTTAGGTTCCAACAAAAAAAAATGTTTAAGTCTGCTGAGTTTAGGCTGGGTCTGCAGATTTTAACACTCATTTTTTTTTGGAACCTAACTCAATACTGCTCCCAATACGTCCCATCCAACAAACTTGATGTTCAATTCTATTAAATTATAGATAAAAAGCTATTCGCAGACCTACCAAATGTAGATACAAAATTTCTTTAAAATCGGTTAAGCCGTTTTGGAGGAGTATGTTAACAAACACCGTGACATGAGAATTTTATATATTAGATTTAGTGTTAGTGGTGGCCAAAATTCTTTGTACTCGTATGTAATTCTTGTTTCGTAGGATTATGTAAGTTGTGATGCCAATATTCCTTTTTTCCTATAATATATGTTATGCCACAATTCCCAGTTGTTTAAAGTTAGTGGAGATGACAAATTTGATTTCTTTTTGTTCTCCTATTTTTTTAAAGTTAGTTTGAGTACTGAAGTCAGGTCCCTTTCAGTTTATATTACTGAACATACCAAAACTTCTTCCTCATAAAAATATCCATAAAAATTGGAAACAACCTCTTTTTTTAAAAAAAAAAATGAGAATTCTTATTAAACTAATTGGAGATGCGAACACTTCGCCCAAAACTCTTTAAAATATATAAATTGTAGTACATTAGTTGTTAGTGGAACCGCCAAATCTGATTGTTATGAAGTTAATTGAATGTTACACTTATAGGTAGTTCTGTATAGTCTATAATTTCATACAAAATCCATCACATCATACACAATCAGTCTCTACGTTAGAACCAAAAATATGAATAAGTAGCACTCTGAATACCGCAGAGATGAGAAATTTTTAGAAAAGTTTGTGGTTAATGGAATTATTAACCAAAAATACTGTAACAGTAGATTTGTGGTCAATTGAACACACATTCATGTTAAGGATATATTGGGTGGTTAATGGAAATATTAACCAAAAATACTATAACAGTAGACTTGTGGTCAATTGAACACACATTCATGTTAAGGATATATTGGGTGGTTAATGGAAATATTAACCAAAAATACTGTAGCAGTAGATTTGTGGTCAATTGAACACACATTCATGTTAAGGATATATTGGGTGGTTAATGGAAATATTAAGCAAAAATACTGTAACAGTAGATTTGTGGTCAATTGAACACACATTCATGTTAAGGATATATTGGGTGGTTAAAGGAAATATTAACCAAATATACTATAACAGTAGATTTGTGATCAATTGAACACACATTCATGTTAAGGATATATTGGGTGGTTAATGGAAATATTAACCAAAAATACTGTAACAGTAGATTTGTGGTCAATTGAACACACATTCATGTTAAGGATATATTGGGTGGTTAATGGAAATATTAACCAAAAATACTATAACAGTAGATTTGTGATCAATTGAACACACATTCATGTTAAGGATATATTGGGTGGTTAATGGAAATATTAACCATAAATACTGTAACAGTAGATTTGTGGTCAATTGAACACACATTCATGTTAAGGATATATTGGGTGATTAATGGAAATATTAACGAAAAATACTGTAACAGTAGATTTGTGTCAATTGAACACACATTCATGTTAAGGATATATTGGGTGGTTAATGATAATATTAACCAATAGATCACTATAAGTGAAGTCCAGCGGGGATTTACGAAGTAACAGACCACATGAGTTCGTGTACTCATGATACTGGATTTTTCCCAGCCCAATTCAGGCTGTGTGAGCCAGCTGGTTTTTAGAATCTAACGAGTGAGGAGTAAAACCCCCGTCAAACATAAAAACTTCTTACACCGTTTATTCGTATGTATGTATACTAACTTATAAATAGTACTGTAAACATAGAGTTGATATTTCCTCTCCTAAAATAGTACCTATATCGTTAAACGCTATAATGATTTTACTTGATATAGTATCCCAACTTAACCATCTTATTTCCCCTCCTGCGCAACTTAACCATCTCATTTCCCCTCCTACCCAACTTAACTCTCTTATTTCCTCTCCTGCGCAACTTAACCATCTTATTTCCCCTCCTACCCAACTTAACTCTCTTATTTCCTCTCCTGCCCAACTTAACTCTCTTATTTCCTCTCCTGCCCAACTTAACCATCTTATTTCCCCTCCTGCGCAACATAACCATCTATCTTATTTCCCCTCCTACCCAACTTAACTCTCTTATTTCCTCTTCTGCCCAACTAAACCATCTTATTTCCCCTCCTACCCCACTTAACTCGCTTATTTCCTCTCCTGCCCAACTTAATCATCTTATTTCCCCTCCTACCCAACTTAACTCGCTTATTTCCTCTCCTGCCCAACTTAAACATCTTATTTCCCCTCCTGCGCAACTTAACCATCTTATTTCCCCTCCTACTCAACTTATCTCTCTTATTTCCCCTCCTTCCCAACTTAACCATATTATTTCCCCTCCTGTTTAGATTCTATCCCATCAAATGGTCAGGTGGATGAGTATCTGGATCTTGAAACTTCACCAGTCTTGTTCTCACAAATCTTTACCAGTTCGACAAGAACAATATTCTCAGTGAACATAGTACAGTCTATATATGTGCAATTATTGTACATACAAGTTGAGTAGAACAAGAATTTAATTAACTCGTATATTTAGACTAGCATTTGATTTGGCTGATAGGTGCCTTATAAGATGACAGAATGATGTAAAGTGCTGATCAGGGTTGATAGATAGTAAGTTATTATTACCGACAGTTCAAAGGTGTTCGATAGAAGATAAAGATTCGATAATTACACTGCAGTAGCGTACAATGAAATTATATTTATTAGCCAAACCTTGACCTAACCTAGAGACAAGCATTTTATTTTCCTTCTCTGATTAAACACTTTACTTATCTTCGGAATAATTATTATTGAGAGTAGATATGTAGATATATGGTTAAAGGAACGAACTTCTGTGTATAATTACACCATTTCAACCTTGGTATTCAAGAGGTTTTTTCACGTGTGTCTGATCCAAATGAATTCTTGTGTCTCGAGAAATTACGAGATGAGTCCAGTTTTGTGTCTCGTTCCCAAGTCAGATCAACATGAAATTCGTTATCGGCAATTATTTCTATATTATTATTATTTTTTTTTTTAAATAAATAAACGGGATTTAAAGACTAGGGATGGGATTTTCGACTGACGTAGGTGAGTCGACATGACTCGACTCAACTCACCAATATGAGTCGACTCTCGATCTCGAGACTTATCGAGTGACAATTTTCAAAAACACCTTATTTGATCAGAAAGACATAATAAAACCTTTTGACAAAGGGGGAATCTACCAAATAAAATTCCCCAACTTCAGTGAATACATTAAAAAGACATCACAATCAATCGTCACCAGAATAAAAGAACATTTTCCTTCAGTAAACAACAAACACCCGGAAAAATCGAATTTGTCGATTTTATGATAACCAATAATATGATTAGTATGCCTGTATTAGCCTGCAACACCGAAATCAAGCTTCTGCTTTATAATAAGGTCTTATATGGACCTATTGCGGTATTCAGCTCCAGATATATTATGTTCTCTCATATATAGTTATAAAATAAAAATTATGTTATATTTCTCCCTTTATTATCTTTCTCACTCAACAAACAAAAAGGTACTCGTAAGTCGACTCTTTGAAGAGTCGACTCATTTCAAAAGGATGTTCGACTCGTGAGTGAGTCGAGTAGTGAGTCGACTCATGACTCGACACGTGGATGACTAGCCCATCCCTAGTAAAGACCCCATTATACACAATACAAATTCTACTAAAACAAGAAAAACTTAAATTAAACTTATATACTAACACTTAGGAAATAGATGTCTCAAGAAACATCTCGTCAATTTCTTTTCGTCTGCTGGGGAAAATGTCTAATCCTTCACCACTGGCTTTGTTCCACATTTTGCAACAACTATTCATGGTGGAGTTTTCGCCTGTATTGGTTTTATAAGTTTTTAATTTGAAAATATTTTTGTTTCGAGTGTTGCTCGAATAGCCAAGGAATCTTGGTTGCGGAGTCATTGTGTAAGATTGAACAATTTATGTTCGTTTTTCATCAAACTTATTTTTTTATGGAATTTATTTAGGCAGAAGACTTAACAATTTAAGTCGTTGCTCCTCCAAAATTTGTTCAATATGTTTCTAAGAATGTAAATATTATAGGTAATTTGGTCCTAAATTATGTAATATTGGATTATAAGAATTTCTTATAACGACTACAAGTAAATTGATGAGTCACGAGCGCTTTCGTCTGTGAACTGTTCACTAGAAGATGTCGTAACAGACGAAAGGGCTCGTAACTCATCAATTTACTTGTAGTCAATACAACATTTATTAGAAATTCTTATATTTCAAAATGACTACAAACATCCTCAATAATATTTGTTGTTTGAATTTTGGATTAGTTAAAGAAAATGTTGAATTTAATCAATATTTAAACAAATTTGGACCTCGTATGATATACTATCACAACACACGACGAAATCTACGGAAGCGACTTTGTCAAACAATTAGGTTGCCATGTAAACCACATCTTTCTAACAACACGTGGTATTGTTTTCTATTTGATGGTAATAAATATTAATTTATTTGATTAATTAGGGTTTTCCAAACCAGGCTGGGTGAGGTCAATGTGGGTAGCTGGTTTGCAAGTTTCCACCGAATGGAGGGTAAAACCCTCGTCTTGAATGACCAATAGATGTTAAAGAGACGTTAAGCCAAATTAAAAAAAAAAATTAGGTTTTTTTTTTAATGATATTTGTATTTAAATTTTTGTTACAAAGGTTGACTAAACATAAATATAAATTAAATCAAAATTCCATACTCTCACAGCTTAAGAAAATTTGCAAAATTAACCTATCTACAATTGTTTGATTGGTTTTCATATCCCCAACTTATAATAGTTATATCTTCAAACAAACTACTGTTTTGGAACGATTTTAAGAACTATAAAAATTAAAGTCGAAAATATTTTAAAAAACACGCAGTTAATATTTTTTGGTAAATAATTTAAATAATTAGACTCTATTTAAATAATTTAAATCGATATTCGATTCGAAATATAAAAAGTAAAAAGTAGATAGTAAAAAGTATTAATTTGACTCCTTGTCTAATTATTTATTATTTTACGATTCTCTTTTTTTTAAATATTTATTTTGTGATAATTTAATTTTTTTTAAAAAAAATGTTTAAACACCCCAACACAATGGAAAGGATATATACCATCTATATATTAAAAAAATACATTAGAAGTTATGGTTTTTCTCCTGTAGTTCCAAAACAAACCGCCTCTTCCTATGAATTAGGTATGAAAAGGAGATTTCACATACCTATTTCACCTGAAGCATTAATCATATTGGGATGCAAGAATCCAGTTAAGTAGCTGAGGCCAGAACTATTAATCTACATTTTGTTACGATCTTGTTGTTTGTGTAACCATATTGAAATCTAGGACTGGATATTTTTCCCCATGGGCTCGAGTTTACTATCTCAAATTAAAATTGATTTTATCACAGGTATTTAAAGGTGTATTATTAATTTTTATCTTCTTAAAGAATAATATACAAAATTGTATGAACTTAGAGAGCAAATAATATCTGATTATTATGCAAACGCCAAAAAATAAAATATTCCAAAATATGGTAAAATGTATTAATTTAGCTCCTTCATCAATGGCTAGCAAAAAAAAAATTGGCAAATGAAAAATTTGGTCACATGACAAACACAATTGTTAAAAGATCTGTGAAATCCTCTTTCTCAATTAGATTATTAGACAAATATATAAATAAAAGTCTGTATAATATATTATATATAAATAAATTAAATAATATATATTTTATATATATTTTGTTCTTATTTTATAGACAAATATTTCATTTACTTAGAACTGCGTTTTTTACCCCTCGAGTAAAAAAGTTTACTCGAGGAATACATTTTCCTCCANAAAAAAAAAAAAAAAAAAAAAAAAAAAAAAAAAAAAAAACTTTTCCAATTTACAGATTTAAGTTCTTTTGAGCAAAAGGGATACAATTGCTATCAAACCAAGGGATCTCGTATACCACTATAATCGAAAATTCTAAATTTTATGAGTGAAATTTTATGAGGCTTATTTTAAAGTAAATTATACCGATCTATGGCTGCAATGAGACTAGGTTGCTATATGCATACTCTCACTTATCTTACAGCATGGCACATATCTTTGCTTATAAGTAAAGAAAAATCATATACACATGTTCTTAGAAGAGTTCGCAGATAGAACAATACATATAGTCGTATATATAATAAAATAATGTTACTTACCGATCACATTTTAAAGAACAAATTATTCTGTACACTTACTGGCAGAACTTTGTTCTTTGATAATTTTTGTTATCCAAATCAATTTTATTACAATATTTATATTGTAATAATTTGACTTTTTTAAAGGAAATATTAGTAGAAATTTTCGATAAATAAATTTTAAAGGTAATTTCTCCCAGAGAATTGTTGTCTGGGAGACATTTCCAGAGAACAATTGGAAAAACACTGCAGTACGAAAAAGGCATATCGAGAATATCGTAGGGAAGAGAATGTTCCGTTTTGATATGTGATTGTACAGGATTATATTAGGGACTTTAACCAAGTCAATAAACAGTCTTGTACGAGGATCAATAACACGGAGTATACCATTTGGAATAGTATGAAACATAAACACATCTAACCCCAACTGGCTCATATAGACAATTCCGTCAACTTTACTCGGTGTCTTCTTTATACACTTATGTGATATTTTTTTTTTTTTTTTTTTTTTTTTCAATTTGGCTTAACATCCATTTGTCATTCAAGACGGGGGTTTCACAATTCACCCACCATTCGCTGGAAACTTGCAAACAAGTTACCCACATTGACCTCACCCAGCCTAGGTTGGGCCGGAAAAATAGCCAGCATCACGAGGACCCGAACCCACGTGTATACCCACATGGTACAACCTCGCTGGACGTTGCTTAACTTCAGTGATCTATCGGGAACTGGTGTATTCAACGTGCCATTGACGCTGGCTTGTGATATTTATAAATTCAGACTAACCGTTAGAGTTAGCGGGCTGATGATTATATTTTTCTTGGCGTTTCTTTTTTAATTTGTATATGTTTATTTATTTTTTAAGTTTAATTATAAACTAATGCTATACTCGCATAGGTGTATCTACTTTTGAGCAAGATTCATTGGGAAGAGAGACTCATGTCGTCAAACGAGACATTAAGCAGGTAGGAATATTATATTTAATTAATTATGTTTGCATTTATTGATTCAGGGCTACTCTCCTTCTGCATCTGTAGGGAAACAAATTAAAATGAAATTTTAACTAGATTTGATTATAGTAATTATAAATAGTAAGTAACAAAATAGAGAGGTAAAATTACCTCCCAGGTAGTTATTTATCATGCTATCTAGTTAAATAGCTAAACAAACATAGGCTTGTTTATATAAGACAAACACTCACTCGCTCATTTCAAAAACACTAATTCAGTAGGAATGTGAAATTTCAGACACTCATTGATCTGTGAAAACATTAATCAATCTACCTGCCATCAAAAACAATATTTTTGTACCTACTGGGTCCATGATAAAACGTTTGGAAGGACAAATTTGAAAAGTTTTCTCTGTTATTCAAAGGGTTATTTTTCCATGGTTGCCTTCTCACTCTTACCATCCCCACACCATCTTGGTGCATAAATTATGTTTTCACATCACCACAAAATCAGGATAATAGAATAAATAAATTTAATAATATTTCAAGAAAACATACCTACTACCCCACTGGAAGTGAACTCAGAACATCGCATCTTAAAATTTTACTATCATCATTTTTTCATAACTTACTCCATCTTCATAATTTTTTCATTATTTTGTGTTACACTTTTGGTAATAATTTTGTGTTATACTGATGGGGTGATAATTTTTTTGTTACAGGTGCGCGCGCATCTTAAAATTTCAGTCTCATAATTTTTTCATATCATAACGCGCCTAAAGAAGTATAAAAAAGGTATAATATTAAACAGATTTAAATATTATCATTTCTATATAATTTGAACAAGTCGATCCGACAAAAATTAAAATATTTAATTCATTTATTATAATTATTATCATAATAGAAACAATAATGATAGGTATTTATTCACCTCAACACATAATTTAATTAAAACCATTTAGTAGTTTCAACTGAGTAATTAAGTTTCCAGCGAATGTAGTGTAAAACCTCCATCTCGAATGGCCAATAGATGTTAAGGAGAAGTTAAGACAAATCAATAAATTGATAGTGATATGAGACCCCGTGTACTTTTTAAAGTACAGAACTTTTTAGTGCTTTGAGACCTGAGGTATTCTGTGCACTTTATACTGATTGAGACCTCACGTACTTTTAAAAGTACACGAATATTTAAAAAATTTCACCAACTTTATAGATTAAGATACCGGTGTCAAGTTAGCTACAATATTTTTTCAAGTGTTTTTAAATGTAAACAAACCATCATTTTCTAAAAAAAAAAAAAAATGATTTTCACCGTGAATTCGAGGAGGGGGAATGTCTCGCTATCGGCCAAAAACGTCAACGCCTTTGAAAAACAATAAGTGCATGATTCTGAAATGTCTTTGACACAATGACCTCGTCTAAATGGGAATGGATCCCTGAAATCATCAGGGATCCATTCCCATTTGTTTCTGAGTCAGTACAAAGGTTAAAAGTTCGATGTACTTTTTAAAGTACATGGGGTCTTAATCAAGTAGAATGAACACCCAAGATTCTACATTTTTTATTTGAATTGTGGAAATTATTGCTTAGGTACCTAGTTCATCTTATTATTATTTTTTTTTTAATGCAAGTTACCATTTTGTGGGTAAAAAACACCTTAAGTTCTTTGTTTTGTTTCCCTTATTTTATGTGTAAGATTAAAGTATATTTTTCCCTTAAAGGTTTCCAATTTTCTAAGTTTTATAGAGAATAAGTGTTTTTTTTATTTAGTTATTACAGGGTCATCTAAGTATGTTTGACTTGATTGAGATCTTATGTACTTTTAAAAGTACACAAGAAATAGTGTCTTCTAGACGGTTTTTGATAATTTTTTTTATAGAATTCAATTCAGTGGAATCTCCTTATACAGAAAAAATCAAAAACAAAAAATAATAAAAATAAAAAACATCTGGAGTCTCAAAACAGTACTCCCGACTGTACTTTTAAAAGTACATCAAGGTCTCAATGACGATAAAGTGGAAAAATTACTCGGGTCTCAGGAGGATATGGGAATGCAGCTCTAAATGCAGATGGTGCTAAATTTTTAATTGTCAACTTATATTAATGTATAATGTTGGAGGCACAGGCCCTAAGAACCATGTCAATCACTAGAATATAATAACGTCAGTAACATAAAAATATTACAGAGTTGCTTTCGGAATTATTTTACACTATCAGATCCGGAGAGAAAGACAACCTGAAGTAATATCTCATGATTTCAAGCAGGCCCATACCCAATTTTTTTTATCGGTGGGGGGGGGGAGAGTCCGAAGGATAGACAGCCAAGCCAGGACTAACACCTGAAAATGATGATCATGGAAGTTGTTGTTGTTATTGTCACTTTAGATGTTGTTTTTGGTGATGATATTGATGAGTTACACCTTACAATATAACCTAAGTCATTCATAAAAAATATTTCGGGGAGGGGGTCTGGACCCCATGGAACCCTCCCTGGATATGGCCGTGATTTCAAGTATGTTCTACCTATTTTCACTAAATTGTGTTTGAAGAAATTACGGCTTTGGCAACTTAATAATGTGATATCTAGAAATCATTGTTCTTTTCTTTCTTCTGGTTCTAAAAAAGAACGCCACTCTTTTGAACATTGGTTACGTAAATCTCGGAGTTATTTCATAATTGCAATGATTGCAGACAGGCACAACTGATTCCACATTTCTTGAATTCAGAAGCTTCGACTGGTCAATTGATAATAGGTATGTAATTCTTGTTGTTTTGTGTAAGTGTGTCCCATTTCTCAGATTCAGAACTTTTGTCTTTTATATTATTTGATATACGCCTCTATACATAAGAAAATAAAATTTACATGAATTGGCAATTAGAAGATGTGTATACTTCAAAGCAAAAACTTCACTCTATAACTTTCTTTATCTATTAAACCAATCGGTTTGATAAGAGGACTCAAGATGGTTTATGTACAACTCTTGGATTGATCTTGATTGACTTGTAAACATTTGCATGTCTCAATGGAAAAGTAAACTTTATGACGAGATGTTTGTGACAATGGAGTCGTTGCTTGATTTGAATATAAAGTGGATCATACAAACTGGACGAGACGTAATCTGAGAATGATCTCCATGTCCAGATTGACGGCTATGATAAGTTCAGGCCACAAAGTAAATATTTATCTTCTAGGCTAAAGATCAATACAATGTAAAGAAATAGATTCTGACTAAAATTAACTAGTACAAGTGACTATTGCCAACTCAGTGCGAGTCATTTTCTGACTAAAATTAACTAGTACAAGTGATTTGGCAATAGTGACTATTGCCAACTCAGTGCGAGTCATTTTCTGACTAAAATTAACTAGTACAAGTGACTATTGCCAACTCAGTGCGAGTTATTTTCTGACTAAAATTAACTAGTACAAGTGACTATTGCCAACTCAGTGCGAGTCATTTTCTGACTAAAATTAACTAGTACAAGTGACTATTGCCAACTCAGTGTGAGTCATTTTTCATGCAAACATTTTAAAATTGATCATAAATAGGAAACTTTTTTTTTTTCATTTTGTTTAACGTCTATTTAACATCTATTGGTCTTTCGAGATGGGGGTTTTACCTTCCAATCGCTGGAAACTTGCAAACCAGCTACCCACATTTACCTCATCCAGGTGGGCCATCATCACGAGGGTGCGAACCCACGTGGACACCCACATGGAACAACCTCGCTGGACGTTGCTTAACTTCAGTGATCTAAAGGGAACTGGTGAATTCAAAGTGCCATAGACGCTGGCTCTGCAAACACTTTAAAATTGATTATAAATTGGAAACTTTGGTTTAATAAAGAGGAGGTCTATTCTTATCTTTTTATTATTCTGAAATAAAGAAACGAAACTCAACAATTTCTAAATTTACGAGTAGGTAATTAATGATAAACCACGTGTTTCTCTAGTACAAGAGGAAACCTGTAGTGATTTTATTTTTTCGGAAACCTCTGGGGATCTATCATTTCCATACGAGGTAGATAATTGCATTGGCATCACAAATGTTTAGCTTTGGCAAAACATTTTCAAGTACAAATTCTGGGTAAAAAAAAAAACAAAAAAAAAAAACAAAACAATTCAAATGGCCTTCCAAAAAAAAAGGTGAATTTTAACCATCAAATCAAAAGTTATAGATCTAATATTTTGGTCCAACACCAGACGTGAAAACAAACCTGGTATTGATTTTCTCTTCATCAAAATCGTGGTAATGTGCACATTACCACGGTAGTTCAAATTATCGATCTAAGATGTGATGAGATTCCTGAATGATTTAATGACTAGATGCAATTTAAACTATCCCCTCTTCAGGCTACTCTTTAGTTATTTGATCTTCTGAAGTCCATTTCAATGTACGACAAAAGTGTTGAATTTAAAACATAGAAAAGTCAAGAAATTTTAATTGATTTCTTGCAATTAGAGCAGCTCAAATGAGGGAACTCAACACTTTCTCGTCAATGTGCATCTTATATTATTGTTATTGTACATTTCAAACGAGACATGTATATTAGGTGAGCCATGTTGGAAAAGGTCTAACGTGTATAGCTACAATCCTACATTATCCTCTAGGTACTTGTAGAAAACTTTCATGACCATTTTATTGTTGCGGTTCTTCTGCAATGGAGAATCGAATATTTGATTTAAAAAGCAGTAAATATTTTATCATTATTAGTTCTATGCAAATCAGAGTATTATGTGTAATCAAATAGCGTGCTAAATCTACAGGATAGATTATAGAGAGATTTAAATATAACAATGTTGGAAAACCCGTTCTGGAAAAAAACAACAAATAAATAATCACAGCCTCAAACGTGTAAATCTATAATAATAAAACTCAATGTAACGACAAATGTGTGTGTGTTTCACTAATTGTTTAGCGGGTGAGAGATATAGAAAAATTGATAAGAATGGACCCCCGAAATCATAGACCGAAATACCAGAAAAAATATCAGAATTTTTGACCGAATTTAGGCGATCATGGTTCGATATCTTAATTTTTTTTTGCGAGAACATATCAACTCAAAGAGAGAAAGTTTAAGGTGGCCTTTTAAACCTTAATTTGAAACACTGTTTTTTGCAACTATATAGTTTGCAAAAAACAGTCCAACCGTTTTCAAGACTTGGCCGTTTTTCCGATTTTTGTAAGGAGAGTCATAGAGTATTATTAGCTTCCGATTTTTGAAAGGGAAATCATAGAATACTATTAGCACGGGAACGGCCTTGCCTCTAAGGCGCCAAGCTATTGGCCGTAGAGAAGCATGCGCGAAACAGCTAGCAAAAAATAAGTGTCTTCGTGAGCTATGGATCATCACAGATATAACATTTTTTTTGGCTTCAGATATAGAAAAATATAATTTGATCAAACGAAACTATAATACAAAATTGTCGTAAATATGTTGTAAAAAAAGTTTCGAAACATTCGTTCTGACGACGTTTTTTGATCATTTATCCTAGAAACTTAATTCATTTTATTTCTCCGGAATATTGTACTGAAAAATTGCACCATTGTTCACATTTTTGGCAAAGCTATGAGCAGTTAGCTGACAAAAAACGTCGAATCTCTACAAATTAATAAGATTAGTAAAAATAAATACAAGAAATGAAAATGATAGTTCTACCAAGTGTCCTAAAGATTTTCTTTCTTTAAAAATAAATGTTTTTCTTTCTAATGAAAGCATCAAACATCAAAGTTCAAATTTTATATTTCTGTATCGGATGCCAAAAACGCAATTTCGTGATATAAAAGCGAAATTTACAAAATGGCCGCATTTTTTTTTATATAGCGAAAACGGCATATAAAAGAAAAGCTGAATAGACTAATTTGCGTTGGAAATAAAGTTTGAAAACCAAGATTCTAGATTCAGCCCGTAAGGAAATATTTCGGACTATGGCCATGCCCCGCTGAAACAATGTGGAATGCTATTGTAAGATCATTACAATAGGGTATGTTTATTCTATACTTTGTATTAACTACCTGACTAAATATTGCCAGTATACAAAGGATTCCTTTTTAAAGCTTTAAAACCGCTATGGAAAACTGTCATTTATATATATATATATATATATATATATATATAGATATAGATATATACTAGCTGTTTTCCCGTACTTCGCTACGGTTACAAAATTCAACAACAATTT
>CM022874.1:45464938-45503032 GCA_012654025.1 Pachypsylla venusta
TATTTTCAATAATGAACCCCCCCCCTCTCAAAATTTGATATTATACGTTTCAAGATAAGTAGAATCCAAAAATCGAATAAAAAAAATCCGTTTGTCCGCCGGCGCCGTCCGCCGTGATGGGCACATTTTCCACTTAGCGTTGACCGTTTTGGATGATATAGGTCCCATCTGGGCTCTAACTGCGACCCCAAATTTTGGGTCCAATCGAATACAGCCTTTGCGGTTTTTGCCGCTTTTTAGCGGTTTTCAGTATTGCTGTCTGAAAGGAGAAAGCTAAGAGCTAGAGATTTGACATTTTGCATGTATGATATATTTGGGGTCTCAGTAGCTCCGAAACTTTTGGGTTCAATCAAATATACCGCTGGCGGTTTTTATCGCTTTAAAGCGGTTTTCATTAATCCTGTCTAAAAAGAGAATGGTCAGCGCAATTTCTGGCAGTCTGGCTCGATATTACACTGGTTGTAATATCGGGGAAGACTTCCAGAGTTTAATTTTAACGGGGCGTTCAATCTCCAGTCGGTGCAGGATTTTTTATAAGTGAGTATTAGACGATATAAAAATAGGGCTCAATGCCCCGAGTATTAACCTAGCTTAGTGCTAATGCCCGAGGCATTTTATCATATATGTACATTATCATAATTATTTAATACTAGCTGTTTTCCCGTGCTTCGCTACGGTTACAAAATTCAACAACTCAATTTTAGGTTTTTGGTGGAACCGACCCTCAGAGTGAACACGGCTCCTAGTTAGAAAATTCAATATTTTACTCAAAGATATTACTTTTTGCACTGCGGAACACCTTCGTATAAAATTTCAGCTTTCTCGCTCATCCCGAAGTGATACTTCTTAACTATGGTTTTTTTGGTGGAACCGACCCCCAGAGTGAGCACCGCTCCCAATTAGAAAATTCAATATTTTATTCAAGGATATGACTTTTTGTACCTCGGAACACTTTTGTATCAAATTTCAGCTTTCTCGCTCATCCCGAAGTGGTACTGCTCAATTCCGATTTTTTGGTGGTGAAAACCGTCCATAAATCGGTCAGAAACCGGAAAGTTTCAAATTTTTTATGGGGTCCTTATATACTATTTTGGGGAGGTCTATTCTCGGTAATTTTTCGTTATCTCTTTTAGTTTGCCCAGAAAAAAATTGCAAAAAGACCCGTTAAATAACGTCATTTTTGGCGGTAACTTGGTCCCACTTGAACTTTATTTTTTTTTCCTTTCTTATTACGCACCTACATACTAAAAGGAACCTGTGTGCCAAATTTCAAGTCTCTACGTTTAGCCATCGTCGAGCTACGTTGATTATGAGTCAGTCAGTCAGTATACCAACTGGGCTTTGCGTTTTATAACTATAGATAGATATGAATATCTTTTAACACTTAATATATTGTTTTATGAAAGAAAGATTTTTTTGAGCTTTTATTTTCGTCGAATCGACTTTTTCCAATTAGATAGAAATGACAAATGATAATGAAAATATTTTTAAAGAAAATTCTAGATCTGATCAGATTAAATTTGTGCCACATTTTGCATTTAAATTTGGCCAAACCCAGCGTCTATGGCACGTTGAAAATACCGGTTCCCGATAGATCAATGAAGTTAACCAACGTCCAGCGAGGTTGTTCTATGTGTGTGTCTACGTGGGTTCGCGCCTTCGTGAAGCTGGCTATTTTATCAGCCCAACCCAGGCTATCACCTAGTCATTGTGGGAAGCTGGTTTGCAAGTTTCCAGCGAATGTAGGGTAAAATGCCCATCTTGAATTACCAATAGATATTAAAGAGACGTTAGGCCAAATTAAAAGAAAAAAAAAGATAGCACATTATCATAAATAAAATTGAAGATAAATATTTTTCACAGGCTAGATTAATAATTATTATTTTTATTGCCTATTATTCCTCGATCTGGTATTTCGTAAGGATTTTTTGCCAGGATTTTCTGACAAAAAATCATTTGACTGCCCAACCCTTTAAGTAGATACGCACTACTTAAAAAGGTGTCATATCCCCGTAAGATAAAATTTTTGATACTTGTACAAAAGTAAACATTGTTTTTACATAGCAACCAAACGATTAATTTTGAAAATTAAAATTTTACAGCCCGCCCACAAAACAGATTTCAATTTGTGCTAAAATTTAAGAAAAAAAACTTGAAAAATTATGAGATGTAAAAGAAGCTGTGAAATCATTTAGAATATCTCTAGTGCACGTCCGATGATGAGAAAAAGTAAAGTAGTTTTGTGTTTTTAATTACGAGAGAGGTTATCTTTAGTCAGAATCATTGGGATGCCATTAATTAATCATTTAAGGAACGGAAGAGAGAGAGAAAAATATCTTATGTGAACATCACAGGACTTTCCTTGTCTTATCATTCGCGTATATAGCCCTCTTGTTTGGGGGGGGAGGGGGGTGTACAGTCGCACAATATACCTAATAACAAAAATTGAGGGGGGAGGGGGAAGGACTCGTAATCTAGAGACCGTTGTTCGAGTCCTGGGCAGTATTTTTTAATGCAATGTTGATCGAGGTAAGATACCTTATTTGATAAAAGCTGTAGAGCTTACCACAAATAACTTTCATAAGGGCGATAAGCGATTTTATAAGCTTGATGACGAAAAAAGTGCCATGACTTATGACAGAATTTTTGACGATTTTTTCTGTACATAAATCTATTTAGTCTCAGGATTGGGGATTATTTAGGGGCCCGTGCCCCCCCCCCTATCAATGGGATAAAAGACACAGGGGATCACCATTCATTTGATTTTTTTAAAAATTTTTACGTGATAAGGTATAAATAAATTTGAGAAACACGGCCCGCTTAAAAAACTGGGAGGGGGGCACGTGCCCCCCGCGCCCACCCCCATATCCGCGCATGTGTCTTATTGTGTATACAAAAAATGAAAGTATTGTGAGTTGGTCTGAAATTTTCGATGTCGAGTCTACAATGCCAAAACATATGTGGGGGCCCCAGAGCCCAAATCTCGATTTTCAGCCATTGATCCGTGCGTGTGTGCTTGTGAAAAAATATCTCAAGAGGTGTAGAATGTGTCGTGTTTTATATCTACAATTGAAATGCCAATCAAGTACCAAGTCACCACCACCTACCGCTTTGAAAGTCTCTAGCTCTGCTAAAAAACGGACAAAGGTATATTCAATTTCAACCGAAAATTTCGTTTCTTGATGCCTAACAGGGCCGTTCAGAGGGGAGGGGGACAAAATGTGCCGGGCCGGGGCTCCTCAAGGGGCCCTGGCCCGGCGGATTTTTTTCACTAATAATAAAGAAATAAATTTAAATAAAAAGAAATAAATTTTTTAAAAAATACCAGAAAATGACAAATAATGTCAATTAATGTGCCTAATAGACAGCCAGGGTCTATGGCACGTTGAATACACCAGTTCCCGTTAGATCACTGAAGTTGAGCAACATCCAGCGAGATTTTACCATGTGGGTGTCAACGTGGGTTCGCTTCCTCGTAATGCTGGCTATTTTTCTGACCCAACACAGACTGAGTGAGGTCGATGTGGGTAGCTGGTTTGCAAGTTTTCAGCGACAGAGGGGTGAAACCCCCATTTTGAATGACCAATAGATGTTGTGCCCAGTGCGTTTATCTGATATCGCAATTGATATATAGTTCACTAGCTGTTTGCCCGCGCTTCGCTACGGTTAACGAAATTCATCAACTACAATTTCCAGATTGCGACATTAAATCTTCTCAAGTTTGGATTTTTGGTATTACCGACCCCAAGGTTGAGAATGGCTAATATTTAAAAACTTCAATATTTTACTCAAGGATATTATTTTTGTATATAAATACCTTTGCATCGAATTTCAGTTTTCTCGTTCATACATGCGCGAATATAGGGGAGGGCCCGGGGAGCACGTGCCCCCCCCCACCAGTTTTTTTAAGCGGGCGGTGTTTCTCTAATTTCATTATACCTAATCAAGTAAAAAAAATTAAAAAAATCAAATGAATGTTGATCCGCTGTCTCTTTTATCCCATTGAGGTGGGAGGGGTACACAGACCCCTAAATAATTCCCAATCCTGAGACTAAATAGAATTACGTAAATAAAATATCGTCAAAAATTCTGTCATCCGTCATGGCACTTTTGAATGGTATTTGTGGTAAGCTCTACAGCTTTTTACAAATTATGTATTGTATAAACATTGCATTAAAAAGTACTGCCCAGGGATCAAAATCTCGGTCTCTAGGTTACGAGTACCTCCCCCTCCATATTTCAATTAGGTATATTGTGCGATTGTTCCCCCCCGCTCCAAACAAGAGGGCTATATCCGCGCATATCTAGAGCTAGAGGACAATGACAGCTAATGTATCGGAACAAAAAAAAAACCCAAACCAGACATTGTCCTCTAGAACTAGAGGACAAGGACAGCATTTTTTAACAATTAACAAGTTACTTGTCCTCTAGAGCTGAAGGAAAATGACAGCTAATGTATCGGAACACGTAAAATTCCAAGACCAGAGATTGTCCTCTAGAGATAGAGGATAATGACAGCTAGCTAATGCATCGGAACAAGTAAAATCCCAAACCAGAGATTGTCCTCTAGAGCTAGAGGATAATGACAGCTAATATATCGGAACAAGTAAAATCTCAAACCAGAAATTGTCCTCTATGACTAAATTTATTGTTCGTCTTGTTCCATCGAGCGCCTTGTCAGATTTTGGTGAAATTTGTAATAGACATAATATTCATTACGTCCATGGAATCACGTGATTGGGTCACCTGGGAACACTTCCTGTCCATTTTCATTGAGTGCCCTTCACCAAACTACTCGTTAGTTATTGTGCATGGTTGTGGTTTTAACCTAGACTTCTTGTTGTTACCTATGGTTTGTCACTATATACCGAACCAACTTAGTGAAAACATGCGTTGCTCACCATTATGGAAGGTTTTGTTATTTTGTTAAATTATGTATACCTATATAGGCGTTATTGTTCCAAACTAATTACCTAATTATCCTATGTGATAATTAAGCAGAATACTGCTTCAATAGAGAAAAAACTATAAATCCAGCGAAACCATCTGACTGTCAAAATAAGCCAACCACAAATTCAATTTTCATGTTATGTTTGTTACATAATGAGGCGTTAGGTACATTCGTATATTAGGTATATTTGAGGTGAGCCAGCGTCTATGGCGTATTTAATACACCAGTTTCCGTTAGATCACTCAAGTGAAGCAACGTCCAGTGAGGTTGTGTCATTTGGGTGTTAACGTGGGTTCGCGCTCCTCGTGATGGTGGCTATTTTTCAGGCTAAACTCAGGCTGGGTGAGGTCAATGTGGGTATCTGCTTCCAAAGCACACACACACACACATTTATCTATACATTTAGTTTTATTACTATAGATTGGATATCGGCCAAAACAATATTAAAGACAGATTGATTAGAGAAATGAGGAATGGAGCCAGCTCAATATTATCACCAAAAACAGACACCAACATGCGCGGATATAAGGGAGGGCCCGGGCCCCTAAATAATTCCCAATCCTGAGACTAAATAGAAATACGTAAATAAAAAATTCTGTCATCCGTCATAGCACTTTTTTTCATCCTCACGCTTATAAAATCGCTTATCACTCTTATGAAAGTTATTTGTGGTAAGCTCTACAAATTAGGCATGGTACCTCGATAATCATTGCATTTAAAAGTACTGTCCAGGACTCGAACACCCGGTCTCTAGGTTACGAGTCCCCCCTCCAAATTTTCTATTAGGTATATTGTGAGATTGTGCCCCCCATAACAAGAGGGATATATCCGGGCATGCGCTCAACCCGAATTGATACTTCTCAATTCCGATTTTGCGGTGGTAAAAACCAAACCAGCATTAAATAGGATTTTTTTTTTTTATATATTTCTTATCGGATCCTTATATACTATTCGGGGGGGGGTCTATTGTCGCTTATTTTTCGTTATCTACTTTTACCACGATTACTCCTGTACACTTTTTATGACATTTGGTATGAACATCCATTATATTCATAAAATTAGCAGATTTTTGTCCCCATTGGCACAACAGCGGAATTGAGTGTGATCTCTAGTAATGAGGATTTATTGAATAGTTGATTGAATTCGTAATCAAAATGTTAATAATACTATTATTTAGTAATATAAATGAAATAGTTATAAAATAAATATTGGTAAACAATAAGTAGAAATTGTGTTTTTTTTTTACTTAACTCCATGTTAAAAATTACGTTTTTTAACCTTAGTGAGCACTGACTTCTAATTGAAATTTTAGGAATTATGTTTATATAACTAAATGGAACTATATTAGGGGGGATGGCCTGATCTCCCGCTTCAACAGTTTTTACCATAGTAATATGAACCACCCTAGTCCCCATAGTCTATAAGACACCCTGTATATAATAACCTGTACTTTTATGAGACCCCCTGTACAGAGTTACCCGTGTTGAAGATGAAAATGTTTCTCATCATGGCCTGATTTGACGTCATGGAAGAAAAACTCATTCCTGTGACCTACTTGAAAGACACCAAAATGTGTTTCTAACCAACCAAGCATAGGTATATTGTGAAACATATGTCTAACGCTAACGAGTAAAAGCAATTAAATAAGTAAAAAAACATCTCAAAAAAAAATATATTCTGTATTTCTGTGAACTACAAGCCTCACTCACTTAAAATGAACATTATAGTGGCCCAGTCAATCAATCAATAGTAGCATCATCGTTTCCGATGGTGGCCAGATGGGACGGATGAATCTCTAGATCAATTTAGTTTACTGCTGAAATTTCGAATTGCCATATTATACATCTTTTCTTGTAGGCTAATAATTGACATGGGCACCCAGAACCATGTCAATCACTGCAGTGTAATTCCATCAGTAACACAATAATATTACAGAGTTTCTTTCTGAGTTATTTTACCTACACCATGAGCTCAGGTGGACTCGCCCGTTGAAGATGTTAAGCCGCAATCTTAAGTTTTCTTATTATTTAACAAATTTATATTAGACATCCTATTGGTAACTTTAAAAAACACTACCGTTATTTATGACGAGGATTCACTTACTTTTTCTCTTCCGACTCGAGTTTCGTCTACTTCGTAGACATTTTCAAGGAAACTGACTGTTTGGTGTTGTTGTTATTGTTGGGTGTCCGTTGGTAACTCAGGACCCACGTGATCAATCAGCTGATTTCTCTCATACACAAAGTTTGGAACAGTGTCGACAATCGCGTTGATGCATTTACCTTTACTCATTGACGAATGGATGTAGATTTGTTCATAGAGTAGAATTTTCAATTTCCATTTGACGATTACCTCGGTGGAGCAGTGACACCTCAGTATTTTTCATGTCATGGTGGGTGTTAATAATATGTTCGGCGTAGTTTGACGTGTCAGGTTTGTTGTTGCGTACTGCCGCACAATTTTCTTCTGTACGCGTTTTAATATTCCTCATCGTCACACCCACATACTCACACCCGCACTCACATTTAATTAGGTATACTCCACTACTTTCATCCTGGGGGTATTTTATCTTTTCTGGAGAACAGAGACGTCAAAGGCTGAGTGTAGAAAGCTGGTCTGTATTTATACTTTTTGAGTAGGTCTTGTAAGGAATACTCTAGACTTCGGATGTAGTGTAGTCTTAGGTATTTTACAATTTCTTTGTCTTTAGTGGAGTATATTAATTTATTCACTTTATTTCTAAGAGTGGAATTGAAAACTTTCTTTAGTTCGTAATGTGAATAACCATTGATATCGCCGATCTGTCTAATGGTTCTCAGCTCTTTTTGAAAGTTGGAAGGTGACATAGGGATACCGATTGTAGTAGTAACCGATTGTAGTAGTTTCTAAAGACCGCCATTTTGTGTATGTAAGCCAACGGACACCCAACAATAACAACAACACCAAACAGTCAGTTTCCTTGAAAATGTCTACGAAGTAGACGAAACTCGAGTCGGAAGTGAAAAAGTAAGTGAATCCTCGTCATAAATAACGGTAGTGTTTTTTAAGTTTTCTTCTTTAACTTCATCTTTTCCAATTGTATTTGGAATCGGTGTTATCTTTCTTGATTCTACCATGCCACAAACTTTTGTTCAGTGCCCACTCTCTGCACCTGTACCAATTCTTTCCTGGCATGGTAACTGTTGTGGTTCTTAGGGCCAGATCGGTTTGTAACCTAATATTATTAATTTATTATGACCATTCGATCTGGGCTTCTAATATCAGAATTCAGTTTTTGCTATTCAATAAAATTTATAAAAAAAAATACTTCTGCCTATTTCCCTTACCTTACCAAATAGCACTAAAGTGACTATAGCCCGGGTTGGGCCTTGACATGTGGATCAGATGAGATGGGCACATGTGTAATGGAAGAAGTAATGTGGTGTTCATTGGCTAGCCTAGCTACCAGTTTGGTTTTTCGATACATCCTCCTTGCTGGTCATTTTTTCATATTGAAAATTATTATTTCATTTTTCAGTACCTAATAAAATATTATTAATTCCAAAATTTAAAAACTCTAAATTATTTGTTTCTAGCTGAGTATTCGAACTTTGTTTCGAGAAGATGAGAGAAATATGATAATAAATCTGACTCTTACATCATATCACCGGGGTACAATCGTGTTAAGGCGTTCAGAGCATACACATAGATTACATATTACCTACAAGTTTATTAACCTATGTAGAACATGGGGAGTAGTAACGGCTTGTTAAACTGTGTAGAACGTGTTGGGCGTAGTATTACCTAACCTAATACTACTTCCAACACGTCCTATCCAACAAACTTGGTGTTCAATTCTATTAAATTATATCGGCACTAACCGCTATTGTACAAAAATTCAAATCGGACAAAATTGTGCAAAAATTTGAATTGCCATACAAAAGTCAGAAAATCGGCCGTAACTCGAAAGAAACTTTGAAGCTATTTTAAAATAATAAACAATTTAAAAGTCTAATTAAACTTAAAAAAAAGAAAAGTATTTAAACAGTGAGGTTAATTTTTGCTTAACACGCTTAACAAAAGCCCTTTAAAGAACTCAGTTTTTTGATTTATTGTGTTGATCTCATAGTAATATTATTGACGTAAATAGTTTTAATTAATAATTGATTGATTCAAGTATCAAATATTTTCACTTAATGAGGATATAATTTTATTATTTTAATATAACATTAGAAAAATGAGTTCTAAATCGTAGTAATCGGGGGCCCAGAAGAGAAAAGATAAAGAACAACAAGAAATAAAAGAGGGACAACTTTCTCTTGATTATTTTTTAAGACCTCCGCCCATCAGTCCCAGCACTTCACAAAATGCTACCGAACAGGTGGAAGTTGGGCAATCGCAAAAAAAAATGTGGGGGACCGGAGCAGGTCTTTGTCCCCAGGCTCGGGAAAGCTCTGAACGGCCCTGATGCCTAATGTTGACATAAATTGGCAATTTTAACTGCTTTAGGTATGACTCGTAAAAATCGTTTAATAGTTGCAAAAAACTAGCAACAATAATTTCGGCAGAAGTTTCTTGGTGCGTTCCATGTGTAATATAGGCACCAAACTCAAAATGTATCTTTTACTCTTAAACTAATTTTAGGCAGAATTCGCGAAAAGCAATTAAACCGGCAAATAACAGCCAACGGTTGTTTCGATTTTAACAATGAATCCGGGAGACGACCTTGACATAAAATTCACATACATTTTAAATTTTAAATATCTAACACTTGTCGTTCTTAAATATCTAACACTTGAGGTCAGGGTCAGAAAGAAAATTAGGACTGGATCTCCCTCATCAAAAGGTTCCCAAATTGGGACCCTGTCCCAAATTGGGACAGGGTCCCAATTTGGGAATTGGGGACATCAAATCGTGTTTTGGCATTGAAAACTCGACATCGAAAATTTGAGCCCACTAACAATCCTTCCTTTTACTATGATTAGGATAGAAATTAAATCAATAAAAAATATAATAAAAAAAATGCTGAATTATCATAAAGAAACTAACATTATAGTGGTGATTTATTAAGTATTTAAATCAATTATTAAATTTTAAAATTAAACTAAAGAGCTAATTTAGCCCAGGAATTTTAAAAAAAGAAAATACATTAAATGTTACAGTTCTAAATTTTGCTGAAAATATTAGGACTGGATCTCCCTCATCAATATTATAAAAAGTCCTGAGGTGGGAAAGTTGGGGAACCCTCCGCCATTATGACTTCTACGTCGCCATATTAAATAATGCCGTTCTCCAGTTCTATGCAAAGAGCATAGAACTCGAAAGCGATTAACTTTATCGAATTATGGAAAAATAATGACGACCGTTGAATTTCCCACCAGATTATTTCTATATATTTCTGACTTACTCCTGGCTGCATTCGCGATATAGGGATATAAAAGGATGAAGATTTAAATTTATATGAAGATTTAATGATAAAGTTTTAAATTTAGCTGAAGATTTAGTGATAAAGTTTTAAATTTAGCTGAATATACTAGATTAGACCTACTCCAACAATACTATGAAAAGCCCTGGGGCTCAAAATTTGTGGAACCATCCGCCATTTGAATTTATTACAAGCCACAATTCTCGTACATTTTTTTCTCTCTTATAGCTTTTTCGAGAAATAGAGATGAATTCGAAAATGTTAATTTTATTTTTTTGCAAAATTCTCGATTCTCGACAACGGTTATACCGCTAAATTGAAGACAATAATATTTCCTACAAATCTAGTACCATACATTTTTGTTATATCTCTAATTATTTCCTAGATATAGATATAAATGGTGTACGTAAAATCGAAAAATTTAATTGCCGATCAAATATTATTTAAAAATAACCCGTTTTCGAGATATTTGCAGTAAACCAAGAAATGAGCTTAAAATGAATGATGGCCGACGACAAAAGTCGAAGTTAACACTTTCAGCCAAATTTATATTTTATTGTTTTTTAAGCCATTTTTTCATCCAAAATTCCTGTGATATTACTAAAAATCGAATTACCCAAAATTGCCATTTTTTGGCGATTTTTGTAATTCGTCTACTCCAGTGGTGTACTCAGTATTTTCTTTTGGAATGGAAGGGAGGGTCCATATCGACTTTTCAAATTTAGTAGTAAGATTTGTGCTAACCATCAGGGCTGCAGCAAGTATTGATATTTAGGGGGGGGACTATATAAAACGTATTAGGGCTACCGATTTTTTTTCTTCAAATTTTGATTAAAAATCTCTGGGATATTCAGGGTAATGGCAAACTTGTCTTCTTTTTTGATACTGTCATATTTATCGTTGAAATCGCCAGTCTGGTTAGGAGAAAACATGGGGGGGGGGTTAAAATCTCTGGGGTATTGAGGTTTTCTTTGTGCGTGGCAAAAGTGACTTTCTTTGATACAAATACTTATCCCTAAAATCATCAACCTGCTGCGGTCACAACACAGGGTCGTAGACAGAAAATCCGGGCCGGGGGAAAAGTTTACAACCCCTCAATTATTCTTTCATTTAAAATCACCGTATGTGAATTCCACTAAATTGTTTTAAGTAATTTGTTCTACAGAGGTGAAACGGTTGGGAATCTATTTCGACGTGTATACCCGATAACCGTGCGAAAGGTATTATAGGCTTTGATCACTATATGCACATAAAATCTTGAATATATTTTTTTATTCCGACCCCCCCCCCTTTATGTGGTCTGCTCTTTTCTTCAAATAATCCAACTCCGATCACTGGCACCATCGAATTATTAATTAATCTAAATATACAGGGTGTAACAGGTGTTATAGAATGGATAAAAAAAAACATGCTCTTCATGTATCGATTTTTCATTTGAGCTTTTGTTACAAAGTTACAGTACAGGGTGTTAATGCTATTTTTTATTCGGTCATATCTCTCTTGTTACTCCTCGGATTTCGAATAAACTAAAATGATTTGTAGAGCTTAAAATAAATCCAACTAAAACGATTTCCCATCATTATTTGGTTCCTGAATTTTTAATTTTTAGAACATAAACAATAAATAAAATAGAATATAAACAATAAATATTTTTTTGTTTTTCACTTTTTAAAAAAATGAAGTCTTATGTCGCTTTTTGACCGCGCAAAAAAATATGTATATTTTATCGATTCAAAACAACTCATTTTATTATTTTGCACTTTTCAAATTAAGAAATACAGACATTCATATTTTTCCTGATAACTACTATTCCATTTCATCTTTGCTTCAAATTCCTTTCTATTTTCGGGTCTCCAAGGTCATCAGATTCAAATCCTCTTCATAATTAATTATAAATGGGACCACATGAGGGTCCTATTTATTTCAAATTTACTTCCGTAATCAACAGAATCAGTAGTCTGCAGTGTATATGATCATTATATCTATTACAGCCTTCCCCAATAAAAATATTAAAATACAGCAGGGAAGATGAAAATATAATTAATTCCTACACAAATAAAAAGTGTTGATAAATTCAATCAATAAATTAAAAAATGTTCTTATTAATTATTTAAATTAATAAACTAAAATAAAGTGCTAATTAATATTGTCTACTCTTCACAATCATACCATACATTGAGTTTATCCACTTTTGCCTTCAAAATATTGAGCTGCCTTTCAACAAAGCTGATATCTAGCATATTATTTTCTAAATAGTTCCCATCTTGCTCATTGACAGATACCTCTTGATTATTCAATGCATCAGCTTTAGATTTTTTAAATTCTTCTATTTGTGTCTCTATATCTTTTATAGTGCCACGCAGACCTTCTATTTTATCATCATCTAGTAAGGAGCCTCTTTTAGTTATCTCTTTATATGTTTTTTCTGCTTCGCCTAAGCTATCCTTTATCGATGACAATTCATGTTTTAATCCATCTGTATTTCTTGCAAATTCAAAATACATTCCTCCTGAAAATTAAAAAAAAAATTATATTAAATTGGTTTATTATTTTCAATTTATTTATTTATTTACCGTATGACAACATGTTTTATTTTTACAGAAATACAACTTAGAAATAACTTAAGTAGGTACTAATTTATTTACAGAACAGAACATTTCTAGAAAAACTTGGTAGACATGGACAAATAGTTATGTAAATTATTTTCAATAATGAATCTTTAGAATCTACAAAAAATCCGTCCACCCCTAAAATTTAGGATTGACGGCTTTGATAAAATTCGGTGTGTAGGTAGGTCTCATTTTGGGTGTAAATGGCCCGTCAGAAAATGAGACGTAGAGTTAACACGAACCTCCAATTTTTCCCTAATTGCTTTTGCCATAAAATTCTACATACCTACTTTTGGCTCTTTTTTTTGATTTGGCATTATACAAGTGGTTCACATTACCGACAAATTTCACATTGGGTACTTACTCGATTTTTAGATTCTCCCTACTGATACGTAAATTATAAAATTCTAGCGGGGGAAGGGTAATCGTTTGTAGGCAGTAAAATAATATACCCATGTGTCACTTTGGCATTTTTTTTTCTTATGAGACAGAAAATTAAAAAAAAAATCATAAGTTAACAGCCATGGCAACTCGCCATGAGTTGTTGATACTTGAGAATCCTCAGGGATAATGTAGTAGATTCTCCTTGCTTCTGTATGGGTAAACGAAAAAATATCGTTTCCGACCCTTCCTTTAGTCGGATTTTACGACTGGCATGGCCTATCCATAGGTAGGATATAAAAAAATTCAATATTTTATATTGAATTCAATTTTTATATCGCTATCACATATTACTCACCAAAGCTACACTGAAAGATGGCCATCAGAATAATCAAGAAGTATAATAAAGCTCTTACATTACAACCCATTTTCAATAGAATCAATTTCTAACAAATCTGAAAAAGGAGATTTTTTATTCACATGATGCTTGAAAATAAGTAGAAAGAAGACAGAGGAGTACACCAGCGCCGAAAATTTTGCTTCAAGAAGAGGATTTATCTAAATGTGAAAGATTTAAATAGCTGTAAGGCTGATCTAAATAGTAGAATACAGATTGGTTGGTGTAAATTGGAGTTGACAGGAGTATTTTGTGACAGAAAACTACCACCTTAGGAAAAAGTACGAGAGATAAAAAATGGTATATCGAGTTTAAAAACGGTCGTAAACCCGTGCATGCGGTCAGAGGAGAGGAACACCTTTAACCCTAGAATGACCAAGTGGGGGGCAAAATTTGCCCGCGGTTTGAAAAAAAAACCTGATTTTCTTTTTATTTGGTACAGGGGCTTGATATCCAAGTTAATTTTCAAATATATGATTTATTTGCCTATGGTAATGGTGGCATAACCCCTTCTAGTGATAGCTCATGGAAAAATCAGCTTTTCTGGAGCGCGGGCAAATTTTGCCCCTCCCCTTCTCTTTAAAAAATTTAAAAACAAAATGTACACTTTTTGTTTTCCACCACCATTGTATCTCTGGAAAGATAAATTGTTAAAGACATTGTGCCCTTTAAAATGTACTCTGCCGACTTTTTTGACCACATTGATAAAAAAAGGCAGCAGAATTGACTGCTAAAAAACATAGCGAATCCATAGTATCTTGTGTCATTTGTATAGAAGTCACAGACTCAAACTTGGGGGTCAGTTGGGCAAATCAAATGACAGACACCTAATGGTTTTAGGTATTTGTTCCTTTTCTTAATTTTTCTTATATTTTTGAGTTCTAAATGAAAATAAATAATTAAAGAAATAAGGTTAGTTATCCTACAATCAGTCTGCAAACTCATGTCAAAGGTGATTTTTTTTTCCTCTTTTTTCTTGTTGTTTTAAGTCCAAAATTATAAATGAAGAGTTTAATTTCATTTTATTTACTTTGAAAGATATTTATCAAGATAGTTTTTCTTATTTAAATGAAGGTTTATAGCTAAAAACTACCGCGGGCACTTTTTGCCCCCCCCCCCCTGGTCTTACTTGTGACAAAAAATACCTTGGTCATTATAGAGTTAATTGTGACTGAAGTACTTGAGTTTTTCCAATACTGTCTGGCGTTTTGAACTATCCTCGCATTCCTCTTACCTGGCGCTTGATTGTAATCTGTTTCTTTCTTTTTCAGAAAAATAACTTAAAATCAACGGATTAGTTGCAGACGTTCAATGTTTTCTAATGATTGTTGACAATATGGAAAATTGACGACTTGAACAATGAACATTGAGCACAGATGTTCTGTACCTACAATCTACATTTATAAAATAAGTGGAACAGGTACAATATTTTGTAGGCTATGTGACAGAAAGGTGGCTCTTGACTTATTTGCTAGACTAAATCAATTTTTAATTTACCTGATTAGGTATAATGAAATTTGAGAAACACCGCCCGCTTAAAAAAACTGGGGAGTACGTGCCCCCCGTGCCCTCCCCTATATCCGCACATGTCCTGGACAGGGACGTTGCCATGGAGGAGCCGAACATATCGTATAAATGTGCTCGGAATTTAAACAGAAATTACTGTCAAAAATATTATTATCAAAAATTTAGATAAATGTACTTCGTATTATCATTTGAAACCTTGTCAGATCTACAATATAATAACCCTTTTGTTTTAATCAACTTATTTTTGAAATAGGTATACTGAAGGAATGAGATTATTTTTAATGCATGTTGGTATAACCCGAGCCGCCTATTTTCGAGAGAAAAAATATTTAGACAAAATTCAAGCATGTTGAATAGTACGTAGCACACCGTATGTGACAAAAACACTTGTTAAACTGGGTCAGGAGAACAAAAAAAAAAAANGAAAAAAAAAAAAAAAAAATAGTTAATTGCTCAATATTCATTTTCACTTAATACCATACTAAAGTTTGGTGTGAAAATCACACGACTTTCCGCATCAATAAAGAAAAAATATTGTAATGGGCTAAAATTTTCGATTTTTGATGTCTCGTGAACGGTAGAATTTGTCATGTTGTACCTATGTATTTATGTAATTAAACTAAATGCCAAACTTCAATTCCATGACAAGATAAGTGTAAACCCCTTCTTCTTCTGGTACCATATTCGTTATCGAACGTTGGTAATTATGTTGGCGATGAACTGTTTGTTCCAATTAACAGTGTCTCAATTGAGATTGGTTACAGCTGGGTGATGTTCTGTAGCCATAATGTTCTCGGACTTTTTTTCTTTTTTCCACTTCCACTCCATCTCATTTCACTAATGCCAAGTGTGGATGTATTTGTTCTCTTCATTTCCTTTAGTGTGTTTTCCACTTCCACTCCATCTCATTTCACTAATTCCAAGTGTGGATGTATTTGTTCTCTTCATTTCCTTTAGTTTGTTTTCCACTTCCACTCCATCTCATTTCACTAATGTCAAGTGTGGATGTATTTGTTCTCTTCATTTCCTTTAGTGTGTTTTCCACTTCCACTCCATCTTATTTCACTAATGCCAAGTGTGGATGTATTTGTTCTCTTCATTTCCTTTAGTGTGTTTTCCTACTTCCCCTGTTGGTTCATATTTGTAACATTGCAAGTTCCTATTTTGATTTTAGCTGACTGTGAGATCTTAGCACCCCTGCCACATTTAAGGGGTGCCCATATTCGGGGCCGTTCTATTCATCAGCCATTATCATAATTTTGTCCCGGGAAGGATAGTTAGTTTCCGTTGCTTTCTATACCGTTGTACAGTCGCCAGGTTTATGATTATCATCATACTGCAGCCTGCTGTCCAATCTACATTCATCCCAGTAGTCTCTGCTTTTAGTCGGAAAATCAGCTGCGTACCTAGTATTAGGGTAATAACTGTACTACTATATGAATAGAAGCTGAATTTCGAGTTCTAGTCCTTACCGTTCCCTTTTTAGGCAGGATTCATGAAAATCGCTAAAAAAGCGACAAAAAGCGCCAATCGTAGAAAATATTCCTAACAAATTCTTCGAGGTTCGTCGTTATAATACATATAAATAAGTATGTATTCCAACGACGTTCGCGTTATTGAGATATCTTATTGACAGACAGAGCGACAGACAGATACACACACTGACCAATGGCCATAGAACTCGAGATTTGTGCTTCGGAGACCTCAAAACGTGTTTTGGCATTCAAAAATAATACTTATTATTGGATGAGGAAAGTAAAAATTCTAATACCCAACAGCACATTTTTTTTTTACAAACTTCCTAATCTGAAAGCGACTTGGGAGAGAAGTTATGAGTTTTCTTTTGGTGGAGTTTCTCTATTCCCCCTATATCATGGACCACTCTGTCATTCTTGGCTATCCAAACATGAACACCATGTAACTTCTCTGCAACTTTTCTCTTGTCTTTTATTGGTTTGCATTTACCGACATGTAGGAACGAAGTTGGTTAAGTTTCTGATGGTGATCTATTTCGTGTAACTAATATTTGTCGTTCATCTTTATCCGATGACTAAGTATGTTATGAAGATGTAACTTACTGTCTACTTTTAGATTTTATTTGCAGTACTCTAATTACTAGTAAAATGAAAGAGGAAGTAATCCAATTAGAAGCCTGAAGAACTACGGACAATTTAATCAAACTCAATAGCGCATTACTTTATGACGAAAATATCTTCTCGATCCATCTTGGATTTATGACCTTTTGAAAATATTTGAATTAGGAGCAAACCATTTAATGAAATAAACAGGTAATATGCGGATATAGTTTTCACAGTATCCTGAGTGTTTTACTTCTTTCTTTGGCTTAACGTCTTTTTACCATCTATATATCTATTGGCTATTTGAGACGGGGGTTTTATCCTCCTATTTCCTTTCGCTTGAAATAGGGATTACATATCAGCCACCTATATCGACCTCACCTATCCTGGTTGGTACAAAAATCGACAGAATTAAGAGGTGCGAACCTACGTGGATACGCTCGTAGTACGTTTCATAACTTTAGGCATCTAAATCTAACGGAAATATTTGTATTCAAATTATCATTGTCGCTATTTTTCAAATAGGTATATTAAAGATTAAATGTACTATATCTTCACTTGACCATTAAAAAATATTAAATAGATGTTAAATTGAGCTAACTAGTTTCATGTTCTCCTGAACACATCATCAGAGCTTCTGTGCGAGAAATCAAATTTTGAATAATTGGAGTGTCTATAAATAGTTATATTTAATATTAAATAGGTATACTTAATAGAACTGCATTAACACACATCCCACTTGGTTCTACTGTCGAATACAATGATGCCACTATTGATGAATGATACAATTAATTATCTCAAATGTGAGAATACTAAATGATCAGCATGAAGTGGGAAGAACAACTGAAAGAACTTTTAATGGACCCACTTAACCTCAGTTTTCATGAAGGATGCCTGTGGGAAGAGCAACTGATAGAACTTTCAATGGACCCACTTATCCTCAGTTTTCATGAAGGATGACTGTGGGAAGAGCAACTGATAGAACTTTCAATGGACCCACTTAACCTCAGTTTTCATGAAGGATGACTGTGGGAAGAGCAACTGATAGAACTTTCAATGGACCCACTTAACCTCAGTTTTCATGAAGGATGTCTGTTGGAAGAGCAACTGATAGAACTTTCAATGGACCCACTTATCCTCAGTTTTCATGAAGGATGACTGTGGGAAGAGCAACTGATAGAACTTTCAATGGACCCACTTAATCTCAGTTTTCATGAAGGACGACTGTGGGAAGAGCAACTGATAGAACTTTCAATGGACCCACTTAACCTCAGTTTTCATGAAGGATGACTGTGGGAAGAGCAACTGATAGAACTTTCAATGGACCCACTTATCCTCAGTTTTCATGAAGGATGACTGTGGGAAGAGCAACTGATAGAACTTTCAATAGACCCACTTATCCTCAGTTTTCATGAAGGATGTCTGTGGGAAGAACAACTGAAAGATCTTTCAATAGACCCACTTAACCTCAGTTTTCATGAAGGATGTCTGTGGGAAGAACAACTGAAAGATCTTTCAATGGACCAACTTAACCTCAGTTTTCGTGAAGGATGACTGTGGGAAGAGCAACTGAAATAACTTTCAATGGACCAACTTAACCTCAGTTTTCATGAATAATGACTGTGGGAAGAGCAACTGATAGAACTTTCAATGGACACACTTAACCTCAGTTTTCATGAAGGATGTCTGTTGGAAGAGCAACTGAAATAACTTTCAATGGACCCACTTAACCTCAGTTGAAGAGCAACTGATAGAACTTTCAATGGACCCACTTAACCTCAGTTTTCATGAAGAATGCCTGTGGGAAGAGCAACTGATAGAACTTTCAATGGACCCACTTAACCTCAGTTTTCATGAAGGATGCCTGTAGGAAGAGCAACTGATAGAACTTTCAATAGACCCACTTGTCCCCAGTTTTCATGAAGGATGCCTGAGGGAAGAGCAACTGATAGAACTTTCAATGGACCCACTTAACCTCAGTTTTCATGAAGGATGCCTGTGGGAAGAGCAACTGATAGAACTTTCAATGGACCCACTTATCCTCAGTTTTCATGAAGGATGCCTGTGGGAAGAGCAACTGATAGAACTTTCAATGGACCAACTTATCCTCAGTTTTCATGAAGGATGACTGTGAGAAGAGCAACTGATAGAACTTTCAATAGACCCACTTAACCTTAGTTTTCATGAAGGATGTCTGTGGGAAGGGCAACTGATAGAACTTTCAATGGACCAACTTATCCTCAGTTTTCATGAAGGATGACTGTGGGATGAGCAACTGATAGAACTTTCAATGGACCAACTTATCCTCAGTTTTCATGAAGGATGACTGTGAGAAGAACAACTGAAAGAACTTTCAATGGACCCACTTAACCTCAGTTGTTAAATTCTTACTCGATCTAAAATTTATCATGTTCAGGTGCATTCGGTTTTATAAAAATCATTAAAATGATTAATTGATTGGAATCATATAAACAAGGCACCAGTGCATCCCTTAATATGAATTCATTAATTGATTGATCGACACTCATTTAAATAAGCTTTCGACCAAATCGAATGTTACAGTTTACATACATCTTTTCATAGCAAAAGTAGTTTTTATTATATTATACATAAATATATAATATCTTTCCACAGAAACCGGTTTGTACGCGTTCTAAATATAAATTAAATTTATGAAAATAATTATTGTCACTTAATCAAAGAAGTTTAGAAAATCTAAATTAAATTGTCTTATCACAATCAGAAGACTCCATCAAGAATAAACGAGTGTTCGCCCTAACAGAATGTATGAGCTTTCCAAAACTGATTAAGTACAAGTTGGTACATTGCTTTCTTCTTACTCTCATCATCACTGGCAGTGCTCGATCGGTACCAATCAATCCTTAAAACCACCTACGGGACAGCAACTTATTAATCCAATTGCTGATTCAGTTAAATCATTTTCATTGGCATCATCGTTTATGATGGTACCTGAAGTGTATGCGACTGTAGTTCTTGGTGAATTGATGTCTTCTGCAAAATTAATATTGGTCATCATACACCCAATAGACTATTAACTGACATAGGCTCCCAAAAATACTTGGACCTTTTGGGATACAGCAAACCCTTCTTCTTTTCTTTTATTTTGTTTTGCAAAAGATTTAAGATCTCCTCAAAATAAAATAATTGTTAGTGAACTCCACTTTTGACCCCGGTATACATCCCAAAATGCACTTGTATGTGTATGTATGTTTGTTTGTTACGCGATACAAGCCAGAATTTTCATCCGATTTTGACGAAATTTGGTATGCATTTAGGACTGAAAATGATTTTTATCGGTTTGTTGCAGAAACGTAAAATATTGATAATGTTATGGCTGGTGTTAAGGCAATTTCGATTTTTAAATTTGGGGGCCCTGCCCTCCCCGGTAGGTGGGAATGGGACCCAATATTTTGTTTTTTTGAAAATGATTTTTTAAAATTTTATTAATATATTTTTTTCTATAAATAACTACAACACTAACGTGAACACCTGATCATCTTGATCCACTAGATCATGGTTCCAAATGTTTATCAGAAATGAACAAAAAATCAATTCTAAAACCTGATTGGCAAATAACTCCACAGTTTTGAATTTAGTGATTTTCTCCTAACTGCTTTGTCCGAGAGGGTAATAAAGTTACTGACGCTAGGTACTGCTCGTACCTAGTGTGATAAGAAATTTAACTCAAACATACTTATTCACTCACTAACCATCTATGAATATCGAGATGAGGAAGTAACTAAAAGCATACATACGGAATATTATAATAATATGTGTCCATAGATTGAAATATGTTCGATTAGATTATGGGCACATTAATTTTGATTTCTTCAAATGTAATCTTCATTCAGAAATAAAGTTTTCATTAATTCACTAATGATTAATCAAATCGCATGATTCTGTCATGAAATGTGGACCCGGTTTTGATTACCAAAACGACGACATATAGGATCCACATAATAAAAAAAAAAAAAAAAAATTGATGTGTGTACTTATGTACGCGCGTAAGAAATTATACTTCTTTTTAAAATTAAATTTAATTTTTTTTTAAAAAACTGAACTTTTTTGCTGTCACCCATCCATTGTTTTTCTCTACTTGGTGTACGTTAACATTAGAGGTATGGGACCTAGACAAAAATCTTGCCAACTTTCTCGCTTTGAGTTGATATATTATGTCGTCGCGACTCGCGCCTAAAGAAGTATAATTTCAAAAATATGTTAGATTTCTTTTTGGAGCAGCAATCCAGGCGCCCTTTCTTTGCAACATACCTATATAATAATTGTCATTTTTTAAGAGGGGGGCTCCTGGTTCACTGTCACATCATAACTAAACAATGTTGAAAAACGTATAAGGTATAAAATCCCCGAGAGCTTTGCTATATCAAATATAACTCACACAGTGTTGTCCTTAGTCATTATGAGTATGAAAGAACCCCGAAATTAGGCCTTGTTCAAATGAACGCGCGGTACCGCTCGGTACGACGAACCGCGCGGCAAAAGATCTATCTAAATAGTGCATAATGTCTGTACTAGTTCTACGAACTTGTATCGATTTGTTCATATGATCCCGCGCGGTCACCTCAACATAGCCTTACACTTTAATTGGACACACTTCTGTGATTATTGCGAGGCTATTATAAAGCTTGGGGTATTTTTAACACGCTCGTTTTGTTTTACTTGGCATTGCATAACTATCGTTTTGCTTGATCTACCTTTTTGATGTCGTTACAAAGATGTAACCAAGACCAAATCAATTTGTTTCGAAACCGGGGGTAGAAAAATGGATAATTAATCCAAATCTCACATTTGTCTGATAACAATTCATGGGGTTAAAGCAGTCAGACATATTATGTATACATATTTATGAGATTTAATCACCTTTACTTATATAATATATAATTGTGTTTCTGGTGAGACCTGAACGACGGTATTCAGAAGTACGAGCTCTGTGATCATGAATACCGCTTTTCTATCCTAGTTTTTGTATTGTTTTCAATAATCTTCACGAATTAAATATAAATCTCACCAGTTCCCAAAGGAAGAGCTTTTAGTTTTTAAATTTCATTGAACTTCTTTCATCAAATGAATGATTCAGAGGCGAGAGGAAACATAAATTAATATTATTTTGATTTTACTAAATTTGATTACACAGGGTCCACCTATTCTAATATATCATTTATCATTACTATAAATATAAACCAGATCTCTTGCTATATTGACGTGATAGAAAGTAATCCTTAAATCAATACGTTTTTTTTTTTAAAAAAATAAGCTGAACGTCTCTTTAAAATCTATTGGTCATTCAAGACGGGGGTTTTACCCTCCACTCGCTGGAAACTTGCAAACCGGCTACCCACATTGACCTCACCCAGCCTGGGTTAGGCCGGAAAGAGCCCATAATGATACGTGGTGTTCCCAAGCGGTCACCAATCCAAGTACTGACCACGCCCGACGTTGCTTAACTCCTGTGATCCGACGGGAACTGGTGTATACAACGTGGTATGATCGTTTGCTAATCAATATGCTTATTCTAATTTAAATACAAAAACTATTTCCAATTGAATTAGAAGTTAAAATAGCCATTAAAAAACGTCTATCGCACGTTGAATATAAGATCCCGTTAGATCACTAAATTAAGCAACCTCCAGCGAGGTTATACCAAGTAGGTGTCCACGTGGGTTCGCGCGCCCTCGTGATGCTGGCTATTATTCCGGCCCAATGGAGGGTGAAATCTTCGTCTTGAATTACCAATCAGACGAATAGATGTTAAAGAGACGTTTAGCTAAATTAAAAAAAAGTTAACATAAGTTAATTTTAATTGTTAGTACTCCGATAAGTAATGTCAAGTGAAACATTTTATCGAAAAAACTCTATATATGTATATAAAGAAAAAGTGCATCTTAAAGAGTACAATTCCATTGAATCTAAAAATTATAAGAAGTGTTGGTTTATTTTATTTTCGGTGTACCTAATCTGTACAAAAATAAATATTGATAGTTCGGAACCTTCTTATGTATGGAAGTGAAACATTGACAGTTTGTTTTAAAAAAAATTATTAATTGATTCATAATATAAAACATATTTGATAAGAGTGTATTTCAAGAATACTTTAGTCAAATTAAATAAATTGGCTATGAAGAGTTAAAAATGGTCACACAGACAAAACACTTCCTTTAGCCCAATATAAATTTACTCATTCTTTTAAATATTCATGTGACATATTTTGACAGCAAATTAATTGGAATAAGTTTTACAAGTGTGTCCTATTTGTATTGTGCAAATTATTATATCATTCACAACAATTGGTGTTAAGCGGTAAGTGGTTTTGTTGGTAAGCCATTAAACTTATTAGATTGCTGATCAAAAATAAGCTACTAAAATTTAGTTTCATAAATTGGTAAATAAAATAAGAACAAATTATAAATCAAATTTAGAAATAAATCTAAATTTTTAGGTAGTATTATCAATCAGAAGATTTAGTTTCCACCAAATGATTTCAAGTCATTAAAATTTTCCATTGGTAAAAGAAAGAAGCTCTATATTTATGGACTAGCTGTTTTCCCGTGCTTCGCTACGGTTACGAAATTTAACAACATATTCGAAATGCCGAAATTAAAGATTCTCAATATTAGATTTTTCGTGGAACCGACCCCTGAGTGAACACGGCCCTTATTTAAAAAAATCAATATTTTACTCAAGTTTTTACTTTTTCCACTGCGGAACACACTTAAATTTCACCTTTCTCGCTCATCCCGAAGTGAAACTCCTAACTATGGGTTTTTGGTGGAACCGACCCCCCAGAGTGAGCAGCGCTCTTAGTTAGAAAATTAAATAGTTTATTCAAGGATATGACTTTTTCCAGCTAAAGTTTTGACCCTTTGTACCACACTGAAATAAGTCACTTATTAATTTATTAATAGGTTGGTGATATACCTACCTACAATATTGTCGTGCCACCGAACTGTCCATGTTGAAAATGAATTACACTCATTACGAAAAGAAACAATGAGCAGTAGCAATCATTTTTTTATTTTTAATTTGGCTTAACGTCTCTTTAACAGTTATTAGTCATTCAAGACGGGGGTTTCACCCTCCATTCGCTGGAAACTTGCAAACCAGCTACCCAGATTGACCTCACCCAGCCTTGGTTGGGCCGGAAAAAACCCAACGATACGTGGTGTTTCCAAGCGGTCACCCATACAAGTACTGACTACGCCCGACGTTGCTCAACTTAAGTGATCTGACGGGAACTCGTGTATTCAACGTGGTATGATCGTTGGCTAGTATCAATCTAAAGTACCATTTAATTAATAAATAATTAAATATGTAATGATTTCTTTGTAAGTGTTTCACTTTTTTAAGTGTTCATCACAGTATTACAAGTATTTTTTTTTTCATTGCCTCTAATAAAAATATTTCCTCTCTTGATTTTGCTAGTCAATTGTCCTCACGAGGCTAAGTGGACCCCGTAACACATCCAAACACAAATCGAATTAACCAAATATTTTGTGTAAACCTTGAAAATTTCGACCTTGCCGCCGATCGAACCCGAGTCTCCTGGGTGCAATTCCAGTATAATGACCATTAAGCAAGGGAGAAGTACCATTTAATATTTTTCGGCATTAGGTGTAGACAAATAATGCCTGAAAGAATTGCAACCAAAATAAAATAAGCATTTTTTTAATTTTATTTTATTGTTCAGTCTGGGATGGGACAGCCCAGGAATGCTATATGTATAATAATTATGCTTCATCCTCCCGCCATGCATACTACAACGAGATCTTAATTAAATAATATGTCAATGAGAGTCACCTAACGTAGGTAGGTAGGCAAACTCAAAGATATTTTAAATAGAAAAGAAATATACTAGACAAGCAAGATCAGTGTCTTTAGGTGTCAGGACAAACAGACGTTCAGAACAATGCTTGTCACCTGAGCTCTGTAAACTATTTTATATCTTAGCTTCACCTTTATTTTTATAGGTTTTTAAAAGTTGGCTGACATGTTGACAATAAGAGGCAGAGATGTCTTATTCGTGGCATTTGATTAACATATTTCTACTAAGTAGATATCCTCAGAGAATGTCTTTCAACATTGCCTCTTCATGTGAATGAGATGGAACGAAAGCATGCGATCTCTGGTCGGGAGGATCGGGTTGGAGGTGTTTATTTAATTATGACTTAAATCAAAAGGACATGATTGTGAAGTCTTACCGGGAGGAGATGGAATGAAAGCATGCGATCTCTGGTCGGGAGGATCGGGTTGGAAGTGTTTATTTAATTATGACTTAAATCAAAAGGAAATGATTGTGAAGTCTTACCGGGAGGAGATAGAATGAAAGCATGAGATCTCTGGTTGGGAGGATCGGGTTGAACTGTGTTTATTTAATTATGATTTTAATCAAAAGGACATGATTGTGAAGTCTTACCGGTAGTAGATGGAATGAAAGCATGCTATCTCTGGTTGGGAGGATCGGGTTGGAAGTGTTTATTTAATTATGATTTGAATCAAAAGGACATGATTGTGAAGTCTTACCGGGAGGAGATAGAATGAAAGCATGAGATCTCTGGTTGGGAGGATCGGGTTGAACTGTGTTTATTTAATTGTGATTTTAATCAAAAGGACATGATTGCGAGGTCTTACCGGGAGGAGATGGAACGAAAGCATGTGATCTCTGTTTGGGAGGATCGGGTTGGAAGTGTTTGTTTAATTATTTATGATTCGACACACAAAAAAAAACATGATTGTGATGTCTTATCGGGAGGAGTGTGTCACGCACCCAGTACTGAATTGTTGCCCATTGATCCTTCATGTAAATGAGGGGGAAATGAAAAGAAAACATGTTGAGAAAATTGGGTATTTTCAGGTGAGAATGGCTAAAAAAATATGGTCGGAAACTTGTAGGAAGTCTATTTTTTTTTTAATTTGATTTAACGTCTCTTTAACATCTATTGGTCATTCAAGACGGGGGTTTTACCCTCCATTCGCTGGAAACTTGCAAACCAGCTACCCACATTGACCTCACCCAGCCTGGGTTGGGCCGAAAAAGTAGCCAGCATCACGAGTGTGCGATCCCACGTGGACACCCACATGGTTCAACCTCGCTGGTCGCTGATTAACTTCAGTGATCTAACGGGAACTGTTGTATTCAACGTGCCATAGACGCTGGCTAGGAAGTCTATTAATTTGCTTCTATTTGGATTAATAGCCCTTACACTAGAATCTTACAAATGTTGCAATTTCTGACGCACTAACCTGATTGTTTTTCTGGATTGACATGGGACTTGAACAGAAAATGTCTCCCTACTAATAAGGACTTGAGGACTCTGAACAAAATACCACCCGAAAATTCAAAATCTTCAAGGTTAAATGGTCAACAGGATGATGAATGTCCGAACTGTTTTTATACTCGATGCATTGATGTTTCCTATCATAGAGTGAAGCTCACTAACGTAATGTCCGAACTCTTTCGATACTCGATGCATTGATGTTTCCTATCATACAGTGAAGCTCACTAACTAAGTTGGCTAAAATCGGAACCAAATGTGTCCTGCTCAGATTGTTTGTGCGGGAATCTTATTCGATTATTTTGGACGTACTCTTCTCTGAGGTTGGATCACCCAATGACCAATGATACTTTCCTACCTTACCTTACCAAATGGCACTACAGCCCAGCGTGGGTCTTGGCCTCTTTAACAACCTGCCTCCATTCTGGTCTGTTGTGAACTTTAGTTCCCCATCCTCTGATTTGCATAACACTCAGGTCATGTTTTACATCGCCCAGCCATCTCAGCCTTGGTCTTCTCTTTCTCTTTCTTTTTTTTTGGTATTATACCTACATTTTCCCATTCAAAATTTTCTTGGACATTCGTTCTTCCTCGATTTTTTGGACGTGACCAAACCATTCTAATCTTTGTGATTTTATATATTTTGATACTTTCCTATTGAATATAAAGGACTCTGCGATCAAAGACTACACACTAGGTGTTCCCTTATCTACTTTGACTATTTATTTATGAGTTTATTAATATATTTGGACATTTTTTTCTATTGATAACTTCAGCATAATTTATTATGATCATTATTTTTTTCGTATGGCCTGATCAAAAAAAATCATTAAATTTTTGGTGCATTTAGTAGTTTAAGTCTGCTACTTCTGGGGTGGTTCAGCTCAAGACAATGTAAAAATCCACATCGCTGTCGGAGCGCTATACAGTTGCTCAATTGCCAAATTTCGGGGTTGGAGAATAACACATATAATATAACTACAAAATTTAAGATTTCTAGGAGCAAAGATAGACACAAGGTGTTCGCGGGCATTTTTTTATGAAAATCACCTGAAGAACCCCAAATATGAATTCCTCCGTATCTTAGAGTCTAACACTCTGGTGCAAAAGTAAAATAAAATTAAACTTTATGGAGTCAACAAGGAATATGGAAAGAAAAAAATAGAATGTTTAGTTGAGGGTTATACATACATCGTTTTGTTTTCCTTGGAGTTTTTCTTGATTCTTGCCTTGTGGTGCTCAGCCACTGGACAGAACTTGCCACTTTAAAAATATAAATTATGTTTTTAAAGTGGCAAGTTGTCCAGACAATCCTTTGTTCAATGATCTTCATCGTTCACTTTCGCCCTCTTTGGTCACTTCGTTTACCTATTACACTCTCTATGCGCGTAAAATGATATGAATCTTTCTCAGCCATGTTTCGTGCAGTCAATGTTGCTCCTCGAGTTCGATTTATACCTCCCTATAGACTTGTAGTGGAATTTCTTTATGTAAATTTTAAAAAATCTGACTTTTCTGCATTTCGTTCCCAATTTTTTGATGGTGAAATATCCCAATAGATGTTAAAGAGTCGTTAAGCCAAATTAAAAAAAAGAGTAGATACGTTTTTTAATTTACATAATAAGTTTCGTGTCAATTGGTTTTACTGGTACGTCATCTTAAATACATTAAATAAATATCAACGCTTTGTAAGAAATACATAGGTATAATGCCTGGATTAATTTTCATATGGTTACACATAGCTATAATTGGAAATTGGAACATCCTTCCACTTTTAAACTCATTCATTCCATTGATCAGTTCAATATTATTATAATAATAGTCTATAGGTACAACATCATTTGCAAAATTGGAACAGCCTTCCACTTTTAAACTCATTCATTCTATTGATCAGTTCAATATTATTATAATAATAGTCTATAGGTACTACATCATTTGCAAAATTGGAACATCCTTCCACTTTTAAACTTATTCATTCCATTGATCAGTTCAATATTATTTTTCCCAGCTTTACTAATTTCTAATTCTTCTAGTAATTTTCTTTTCCTATATTTGCTTTCATTTCTTATATAGGACTTTAAAATTGTCTTTTGGTGAGTTGTAAGTATGTTTGGCTAGGCTGAAGCGTTCGATTTAAATTAGTTCCTTTTCAATAAAACAAAAAATAAGAGAAATATTGAATATGACTCCGGCGAGAACCGTAGGATCCCATAGTTGTGGAATTTTTGGGGATTTTTGTCGGCGTGACACATCGCGGGAAAAATTCCACCAACCATATTTTTATTTTTTCCACTTCTCTTTTGTTTTGTTTTTAACTTTTTAGGTTTACTTGTTAGCTTTATTGACAAATTTTACGCCATGCCTTGATGAGCAATATTGCTTGAGCAAAATTGTTTTTCCCCAAACGGGGAAAATATTTTGAACGTGAGATTTTTGTCTTGTTCGAGGACCCTACGGTTCTCCCCGGAGTCGGACCCCCCAAAAAATCTTCATGTCATTACTTATGCGACATCCTATAGATTCCTAGACCCCTGAAAATAGATTAACTTGCGTGCGTATCTATAATATATGGTCCGGTTAAAAAAAGTAAATTTTAATGAACTGACGGAACTGGATTATACATAATTAGGTAATAACTCATCAATTAACACGAGTCCTCCAAATATCACATTCCAGGTGGTGTCACATATCATAGCATCTAATGTTTGAATGGACCAACGACCGCAACATAAAGAACTAGTCCATCCCATAGAATAATTCCAACCCGTTTGAATATTATTATAGAGAATATAAACTTAAGATTCAATTAGTAGCACAGAATATTTGAAGAAATAAATATAAATGTTTATGTTCACACTGAATCAACATGACGAATTAAGCAATTTGAAACGGAAAGATAGAATCAAACAAACATCTTTGGCACAATTGAACTATAAAGACTTTGAACTAAAGAAGGGCGATAAATATAATGATCGTGCTGACAAGCAAGCGACAATAAAATTCAATTAAATGTTCACAAACGATAAGAATCTGAATCCGATAATCGACACAGCGCGGCGAACAACAACACAAAACATTGAATGCAAACCCTCTTCTATGATCGCACCTCTCCTTCCTGGTAAAAGATTACTTCTTTACTTTATTTTTTTACTAATTAGTAAAAACTACTGGTTGCCAATTCTATTGTTTCTGTGTTTGAAGTTATTCTTGGCGATTAGTTTGAACTTTAAAACTTCATATGAAGTATATTCCTTTTTGTTTTCAATGTTTTTGTTCATTTTTTTTTTGTGTGTGTGTTTATCTACTACTCAATCAAGGCATTATACCTATGTATAACCATATGAAAATTAATCCAGGCATTAACTGATCAATGGAATGAATGAGTTTAAAAGTGGAAGGATGTTCCAATTTTGCAAATGATGTTGTACCTATAGACTATTATTATAATTATGGTAGTAGTTAACATCTTTTCTTCGTTTTCAATTTTGTTACAGATGATCTGAAGATGGCCAGGTGGCCGAAAACTTTCAGTAAATAATATACTGAACAAAAATTGATGTAGTATCACAAAATATAATAAAAGAGATTATAATGACTACATATAACCAACAAGTTAAATATTTAATCGATTCTGCAGTGTGATGTGGACATTTACATCACGGGGTGGCCATTTCAGCTTCGAAAATTCGGACTCTTTCCAGAGCATGTTCCATTACTGATCGCAGAACGTGTCCTCCTAATGCTTAAATTTCTTGAGCGCTGTTGTTCTTTGGTTGTTGAATAGTCCTAGTTTGTATACGTAAAGTCTTTCCTTCAGATATGTCCAGAGAAAAAAAAATCTGGGACGAATAACTCAGGTGAACTTGGAGGCCATGAAAAATTTCTGTTTAGGGAGATTATTCGATTTTCAAACATTTCCCTTAAAAGTGCCATAGTTGATCCTGAAGTATGGCGCGTGGATCCATCATGATGACAGCTGGTCTCAAGAAATTATTTATCATCGCACAAGAGCAATTATGGAACTTTTAAGCGGAATTTTTGAAAATCGAATATTCCTCCGAAATAAAAATATACATGCTCAAAAAAAGCTAAAAAAAATTATCCATCTATGGACTCCTATCATGTAATATTTGACTTTCCAATTAATTTGGATCAATAAAAATACGAAAAGTGGGTAGAAGGAGCAAATTTAATGCAAATATTTTCACAAATTCCGCAAGTTTTATCCAAATCAAATAACACAAGAAAAGAACAACCGTTAGTTGAAATATTTAATTCTGAGGTTAAAATATAAGAATATTATTTTAACATCAGCACCATTAAATTTTAAGTATAAAAGTCTTTTGGAGCATTATTTCAATAATGAAAAACTTTGAAATACACCACGAAAAATCTAAATTTAATATTTTACGTTTTTATTTTGGGCAGTTCGGAAGATAAAGTGTGCTAAGTGAAGAACGTATATATCGGAATAATATAAGTTCCCCCTTGTTTATCACATTTTATGCTTCCAAGATAGTGTTCCTATACCATAAAGATAATGAAAGTACGAAATGCCCTGAGTTCAGTGTTAAGCAACTTAACATTTGATCTTTGCCAGATGGGTGTTAGTACATACATCTTCGTATAATTAATATTTTGATTGATTACTAACTTGTGAGATGGTCCGAGTCATTAAGACCTTCAGCAGCTAGTTTGTTAGTTGTTATTCAGGCAATACTCGTATTATCCTAGATTTGTTAGATATATATCTTGCCGCATGATTAATACAACGCATACCAATATCACACCCACCTAGAAATATTATTATTTTCAATCATTAATAATAACGTTAAAAGTAATCTATTCTTATTTTATTCAAAAAAGTGTGGCTCCTTGATTGTAAAAGTATTCCTTCCTTGTGTAAAATTATTCTTTCCAAAAACAAAGGTGTTTGTTCGATCACTACTAGTAGTTCTGTGAACTGTAGACCTCACTCACTTAGAATGGCCACCGTTTGGTCCCTGCTATTCTTTGAATAAAGACATACCGAATTTCATTAAAATCGGAATTAAAAGCGTTCGAAAATCATTGAGGTGCAAAAAGACCAAAGGTACACCAAAGAAAAATTGTCGTGTTAATACATAGACCCTACTTCGTTTGATAAATTAATAGAAATTGGTTATAGGCCTTACACGTGTATAGCTATTAAAATCTTTCAGACCAGATTCATTATAGATAACAAGGAACAAAGGAGTTCAAATAACCAACTAAATAGATTATTAATTTATAATTATTTGGCTTTTATAACAGTTGCACCTAAAAATCAAACAACTTCATAAGGATTATGATGTGGGTGCCGAAGACTCGAAGACTAAAAAGTGACAAATTATCATGACAGTAGACAGCACAGTAGAAAAAAAAAAAATACTTTTTTATCATTCTATAAGTTGTTAAATATCTATTTAGTAAGTTTTAATAAATCTTTACGCTTCAGATAGTACAAACATACATACTAATTTAAAATCAAAAATCTTAACAAAATACAAGAGATTCCAGCGAAAGTGGGATTTGAATCAATAGGAAATGATGGCGTAACTCAAAGAAAAATATAAAATTAAATTTAAATTTACAAATTCCACGGATGGTGTGAGGTGGCGGTTACTGTACTATTTACGCTATGTATAATTATCTACTATCTAGAATGGGCACTTGATCAAAAAGAATAACACGAAATGATTCAGTTGACAAATAAAATGGAGGCGGTATCAGCAAACTGAGGAAAGGATTATTATCAAAGCGTGGACAATGGATGCTTAATTGAACTATATTGAAAATGTTCAAGATACATTTTTAGGAAAATAAATTTGAAGAAAACTTTTAGAGGAAATTATGACTTCAAGAATAATGAGTTCTCTATTAAGAATATTCCAGATTTTGGCTGAAAAGATCCAAATAAATATAGGTTTGTGATATTGGGTAAGAAGCATATTTTTTTCCGGATAAAATATAAGGCGACAGCCCCCAACAGAAGCAATATCTAACATAATGAATTAGTAGCAGAATGTAATCGAAAATAATATCCCCGATATGTTTTCCTTGAAAAAATATTTCATACATTCTTTTGTTTCCCTAAAATTGTAAGAATATCTTCTAATTAGCTTTTGTTAAGCATGGCTTTGACAACGTTTTTTGATATCAGTAAAATAGATGTTTTTTATATGCATATCTAGCACAATCATATCTATATTTATATGTTTTATTATTAAAATATAAGTTCCTGATATATCTGTCCAGCATGTTAGTTCATGTGGGTCTGTTATCCCATAGAGAGATCTGTGACGCGTGCTATACTAACAGTTAACATACTTTCAACAGTCAGATCAATTTTCTTCTTTTTATTTTTAATGATGTCAAAAAATGTACCTGTTTTAGCATTTTTACTATCTGATTTTACTTTATTCTTCAATGAAAAGACTATTGAAATTATTTCATATTCAGAAGCGGATTGCAAATGCACTACGTACAGTACATAGAGACAGAGAATGATTTGCAATGTATCTAGGAAACTGCTGTTTTGAATTATTACCACGCTAAAAATTTGTGCGTTGAAGAGAGGCAGCGCTGTCACTTTTACTCCTTTATACATGTTGGGACGTATTGCTTTCATCGAAAAAGGAATTGGAATCGTTCGACAAGTGACTTTGTACAAGAATCTAGAGAAACTCAAGTCATGAAAGAAATATCGAAGTGATGGAGAGGAGAGAATGAAAGCAGAAAATTTGAATTCAATGAAAAGAAGAAATGTCAAGTAACAAGTACTACAATCCATTTTCCAGCTTTTACAATCCATTTTCCAGGGCAAAATCAAAGGCAGATATGAACATTATAGAGGACGCATATCTTAGCGGAAAAATCTCCGAACTTGGTTCTCCACAACATCTATAGAAGTAGTCAACTGTGAATCTATAACCAGAGTGATCACCAACATTCCGAACGAACAGGCAGGCAGAATAATGCCGCATAAAAAAAAGCTGTCTCTTTGTTTAATTATGTCACAACTTTTGTGCTCACTGCAGCAGAATTTTCCAATATCAATCATTATATCCAATTACTTTGAATTTTTCAATTTTACCTACAATTCTGGCACCTGCTCGTTATGCGTATTTATTTCCATAGCTTCTCGTTGTCCTCACGAGGCTGAGAGGGCTCCGAAATCATCCAAACCACATCAGTGACAAATTTTCGCCCCTGCCAGAATTCGTACCCGGGTCTCCCGAGTGCAAACTAGTGCAGTGACCACTGAGCCATGGGAGCTGGTAGAATGATATGCCGCTTATAATGGTTCATATTGTGAATATTTCGAAGATGTTACAACCATCCGCCTCTGCTTATTAGGTACCTACTTGATACAAATGGTGTATCCGATCATTTGAATATCTTTGGAGCATTTGCTCAAGACTGATACATATTAGAGACCTTATTAGAATTTACTGAAATCCCAAATCAGATTTTACATTGTTTCAGCACTTATCTCGAGTTCTTTTTGATGTAAAAGTTGTTTGTAACTTCTTGTATTTCAACACACACTTAGTCCATTCCATGATGTTAATAAGTGATAACTGGGGAAACTTATGATGTTTTCTCTGATGTTAATAATGACGTTTTGATGCTGTCTGACTGATTGGGGTATTGGACTGTTTAACGTAAGACAGTAAGATTAGCGTGCCCTTCACACTACATTCCTAATTTGTTTGATAATTATTTATGATGTTTTATTGTGTTGATAAAGGAAGACGTTTTTTTTATTTTTTAGTTTGGCTTAACGTCTCTTTAACATATATTGGTCTTTCAAGACGGGGGTTTTACCGTCCATTCGCTGGGAACTTGCAAACCAGTTACCCACATTGACCTCACCCAGCTTCGGTTAGGCCGGAAAAATAGCCAGCATCACGAGGGCGCGAACCCACGTGGACACCCCCATGGCACAACCTCGTTGGACGTTGCTTCAGTGATGTATCGGGAACTGGTGTATTCAACGTGCCATAGACGCTGACTAGTGTTTTGATAATAATATCATACAAATTTAGTTAAATTGGAACTACATTTTTCATTATTTTTAATTATGATAATTATTTAGCATATTTTATTGGCTTGATATGGCGATAAAAGAAGTTAAAGACCATAAAACCGACTATATGTTCTTGGCCCACCAACTTTAGAGAAACTCGTTCTGAGGAGGTTGTATTGACCAGGATGAGAATTGGCCACACCAGACTGACTCATAGTTACCTATTTAAAAAATCGCCTCCACCTGTTTGTCGTTGCGGTGAGTCCCTGACTGTGCGCCATATTCTTGACTGTACCCTTTATAGCCGCCTCAGGCGTTCTTTCTTCTCCGAGATTTCCCTAGCTGATGACGAACAAGGTGTGACCACTTTGCTCAGGTACCTAAAAATGATCAACGATAAAATTTAGTTAATTTGAGAAATCGGCGCGAATCACATAGCTTCTGCTATTGGTTAAAGCGCCTAACGCACAAAAAAAAAAAAAAAAAAAAAAAANAAAAAAAAAAAAAAAAAAAAAAAAAAAAAAAAAAAAAAAACGAAGACATTGATTCGAAGTTGCCTCTGCGGTACAGACGGGTTTCAAACAAATTTGTTTAATCATTTCCTGTTCAGTGATTTGTAAATGTAAATTCCTTTGTGTTATTATGTCACAATTTTATTGGGCATCTTATCATTACAAGGTATTTACAACAATCTCCAATATCACTAAGCCTAAGCTACACTTTAACAATTTCCTTATAATGCTACTACTTGTCGCTATTACCATAGCTACTCAATTGTCCTCAGGAGGCTGAGTTACCCCCAATCACAACCAGACCAAGTAGAAAATTTGAAAAAAACTTTTCAATTTTTCTAACCCGGAACTTTCTTGGTGCAAGCCAATTGTGAAGCACACTCTGCCACGGAGATGTCTGTTCAGTGATTTATGAGTTGTCAATCCCCCAACACGGTCGCTAAAAGCGGATACAGGGAGGGAGCGATCGCTCCCTCTTGATATTTATAAATACTACTGAATTTGATATTTATAAATACTACTGACTTCTATGACAATTATAATTTGAAGCCTCGTTCACCCCCCGCCCCCCCCCAAAAAAAAACTGAAGACGTGTATCCGACATTGGGCTCTGACACATTACATTTGTATCTTTTTGTATGGGACATTTTTTTTTCTCAATCAATGATAATAATTTAATAAATTTCTGATCTTTTAAATACACCATTTTTTAAAAAAAATAGATAGACACTATCGGTAGTGTTCGCGTGACAAAATAGAACCGCTCGGTAGTGTCCGTGTGACAAAATAGAACCGCTCGGTAGTGTTCGCGTGACAAAATAGAACCGCTCGTAAGTGTTCGCGTGACAAATTAGAACTGTTCGGTAGTGTTCGCGTGACAAAATAGAACCGCTAATTAGTGTTCGCGTGACAAAATAGAGCCGCTCGATAGTGTTCGCGTGACAAAATAGAACGGCTCGCTAGTGATTGCGTTCATTAAATTATATCCCTTGTAGTTCACAGCTAATGTACAATACTTAATTTCAGGGCCGGCTCTACCATATAGGCGAACTAGGCAACTACCTAGGGCAGCAAAATTTAGGGGTCGGCAAAATCAAAATGAAATTTTATTTTCAGCGGGATATGAAAAAAATGTATACATATATAGACGTGCATTTTTGTGTATATATCGGTCTTTGATATAGATCAAATCGTAACATCTTTTGCAAAACTTAACCCGAAAAATAGGGACATATTTGTGATTTGGTATTTTTAAGCTTACAGTTACATGATTAAGTGAAGTATAAATACCGAAATTAGCCATGATCTAGTTTGTATTCAAAACAGTTTGTGATTATCTCGTAATAATCCTGTGATGTCGTTGATTTAAAAGATGTGCAATGATTCTAATTTTTTAAATGTATAGTGACTTAATTTTATGTTACATTCTTTTGAGTGAAAAATTCTAATTAAAATTGTGTGGATTTAACAAAAAGATTTAGTGTCCATTATTTCTGTTGTAAATATATATGACTCTGAATTGTTCAATATTAACCAGAGGAAATTTCATGGCCAGATTTTTATTGAAATTTGTGCAAAAATCATGAATTTCACTAATAGGAGGGATAACTATTCAGTATTATCATTATGAGTACTTTTACTATTAATATTAATTAACGAGCAAATTAAATATTATATTCAGGGGGCGGCTAATTCTCTTGAGCCGGCCCTGCTTAATTTTCTACTTTGAAAACAAATGAATCTATTTAGAATCCCATCAGGGCGAGGAGTATCTTATATGGAAGATGATTGAGCAAAAAGAAGAAACTTGATTATTTTTATGGCCGCCCTCTTTGATGTGATATGTTCAGAAAAGATATTATTGTGATGTGTGAAAACCAAGCGGCTTGTTTCATCTTGAAACAATGGAGCTTGGATTTCTTGCATCGAGTGCTAGGGTCAGGTCAAGCGTCATTAGTAAAATTGGGAATGATGAGTTAGAGGATGATTCGGAATAAGTAAACAATAGCACAAGCCAAATATATCCGAGTGTATTGTAAAAATTATACAGGGTACCTTAATGGGAGGTGATTACACAAATAGTCCAATAGTTTAAGATGCCTCAAGAAGTGCAAGCTCTATGTAAGGGAAATTTAAAAAAATAATGTACCGGAACAATCTCGGAATGATCAAGGGCTTAAATCTGGCGGGTCTCATGGGTCAAATATATCACAATATTACGAGGGTTTATAAAGCACTCATTGGAATACATTTCTTATTAAAAGATTAACGTAGGAAATAGCAGAGTGTACCTGATCACGAGAACGACCAAATTTTCTATGAAAAAATAATATTCAAGGTCAGAACATCCCTTGAGATGATTGAACTGCCCAATAGAGAATCTTTCAAAACCAGAGAACGGTAGTGTCAACAAACAGGCAAACATTGAATTCTTTGAACAATATCGTACCTAATAGATGAAATTATTGAACATTTTATCAATAACAAATTTTTTTGAAGTTATACAAACTTCTTTAGGCGCGTTATGAAGTAAAGGGTACGGAAAACCGTACTAAACTTTATCTTCCTTTATTCTAAGAAATTGTCAGGCTCCAAATGATGTCGCAGTTATATGATGACCTTTGAAAACCTTTGCCTGTTGTCGCAGCTCCCTAGATAAAATATTATTTGAATTATATTTGGCATCCTTAGGCTGTTGTCGCAGCTCTAATATGAAAAAAATATGTGAATTAACTTTGAGAACCTTCGGCTGTTGTCACAGTTCTCTAGTAAAAATATTATATGAATTATATTTGGCAGCCTTAGGCTGTTGTCGCAGCTCTAATATGAAAAAAATATGTGAATTAACTTTGAGAACCTTCGGCTGTTGTCACAGTT
>CM022874.1:45544365-45642797 GCA_012654025.1 Pachypsylla venusta
CCCCCCCCCCCAAAAAAAAAAAATACCGCGTCCCGCTTTGGCTTCGAAAACTTCTGGTCACCCTATTCATGGGTAACAAAATATATTTTTCTATCACTTTAATTCTAGAACGACTTTCATGTCTGTTCAGGAGACAGAGAGGAAAAGTTTTCTGGAACATTCAAACATTATATTATAAAGCTAATCTTACCGCTGACAATATTCTACGCTCCGCCACTACTTCTAGCTGTATATCTGAATTATATTAGTACCTAGTTTTAACCCTAGAATGACCAAGGTATTTTTTGTCACAGCTATAAAACCAGTTTAAATAAGAAAGACTAAGTTGATAATTAACTTTCATAGTAAATAAAATGAAATTAAACTTCATTTGAAATTATGGGCTTGAAACAACAAGAAAAAGTAGGGAAAAAAACGAAAAAAAAACTTTATCTTCAAAAATCAACTTTAACACGCGTTTGCCGATGATTGTAGGATAACCTTAATTATTTATTTTCATTTAGAACTCAAAAATATAAGAAAAATTAAGAAAACAAACAAATGAAACCATTATCTAATATCATTTGATTTGCCCAACTCATTCTAGGGGGTCACCCCCAGTCTGAGTCTGTGTCTCCCACACAAATTACATAAAATACTGTAGATTCATTATGTTCTTTAGTAGTCCATTCTGTTGACTTTTAAGATCAATATGGCCAAAAAAGTCGGCAGAGTACATTTTCAAAGACACAATGGCTTTAACAATTTTTCTAGAGATACACAAAATGTGTACATTTTGTTGTCAAAATTTTTTGTATACCAAGTAAGACCAGGGGGGGGGGCAAACATTTCCCGTGCTCCAGAAAAGCTGATTTTCCCACAAGCTATCAGTAAAAGGGGTTATGCCACCATTACCATAAGTAAATAAATCATATCTTTGGCAATTAGCTTGGATATCAAGCACCTGGTACCAAACAAAACAAAAATCTAAGCTTTTATTCAAACCGCGGGCAAATTTTTTTTTTAAGGTTAAATATACCAATCTAGAATTGTAACTTATTATAAAGCCAATCTTACCTTTGACAATATTCTCCTCTCCGCCACTACTTTTAGCTGTATTTGTATTATATTAGTACCTAATTTTAAATACCTATCTAGAATTGTAACTTATTATAAATCCAATCTTACCTTTGACAATATTCCACGCTCCGCCACTACTTTTAGCTGTATCTGTATTATATTAGTACCTAGTTTTAAATACCTATCTAGAATTGTAACTTATTATAAAGCCAATCTTACATCTGACAATATTCCACGATCCGCCACTACTTTTAGCTGTATCTGTATTATATTAGTACCTAGTTTTAAATACTTATCTAGAATTGTAACTTATTATAAAGCCAATCTTACCTCTGACAATATTCCACGATCCGCCACTACTTTTAGCTGTATCTGTATTATATTAGTACCTAGTTTTAAATACCTATCTAGAATTGTAACTTATTATAAAGGTTGAAAAATTACTAGCAGCAAATTTGTCTCTACAGGGGTCGTAATAAAATGGCTTCTATGAATAGGTTTTGTAACTGCACCTGCGTTTGAATCGTAGGTATCTATCGTTATGATTTTATTTGAAAACATCATTTCAATCTTTCTCAGTGTGAACGGTGTATGTACTTGTCTCACTTAACACTTCAAATTTATGTGAACCAGCCAACGTTTCATTGCTTATTTACTTTACGGGAACTAGTTTCTCAAAAAAAAAAAATCCAATATCTTGGATTATTTCATTCACTTTATCATTAACAAATGAGGTGTCGTCCATTATATTAATCCTATATGAGTTGGGAGACATGATCAATTCAAAAACGACAATTTCTGACCAACGAGGTCACTCACTAAGTAAAACACCTATGGACCATGCTGCTAGTTAACGACAAAAGAAACGGCATTAACCAGCAATAACTTAGCAGTAACGATAGAGTTCACAAAAACATGGAAATTCAGACATGACCTGGCCAACTTACCGTACCGAAGAAGGGAGACGATTTTTCTAAATTTCTTATTTGCCCATTTCAATTACCACAAATTCAATGAACACAATCGTCTTTTTTTCCCCTACTCTCCTTACCCTATAAAGTATGTATTGTAAAGGGCTGAAATTTTCGATGTCGAGTTTTTAATACCAAAATACGTTTTGAGGTCCCCAGAGTGCAAATCTCAAGTTTCAGCCATTGGTCCGTCTGTGTGTGTCTTTCGACCTGTCTGACAGATAGTGAACAAGATATATCAAGAACCATCTCAAGTTTCAGCCATTGGTCCGTCTGTGTGTGTCTTTCGACCTGCCTGACAGATAGTGAACAAGATATATCAAGAACCATAAGTGCCAGAGACTTGAAATATCTTATTTCATGGACGACTTACGAAACTTTTGGTTCAAATCGAATATACCCTTGGCGATTTTTTCTGTTTTTTAGCGGTTTTCGCGATATAAATCAATATATCAATTGCATGTATCGAACACAAAAGAAACATTTTATTTAATTTGAATTTACCGTCGGCGGCTTTTTGTCAATTTTTAACTGTTTTCACTGCAAACCGTGTTTTAGCATTTAATACTCGACATCGAAATTTTCAGACCATTACAATACGTTCTTCTTTTTTGGTTTATTATTTTCAATAATGAACCTTTAAAATCGTCACGAAAAAAACACAAATAAAAACAAATTACCCCCCTCAAAATTTAATATTTTTCTATAGATATGAAAAGTTGTGTGATGCTCACACCAGATATTTTAGATATTTTTGTCCTTTTTTAAGATGTTCAAATCACTTTAACTTTTCAAATCTTCGATTTTCACACTCGAAGTCCTAAGCTGATTGTTACAACACATATACACATCCCAAAAAGTACACATCATACTTTTCATTTAATCGTCAACAAGAGGGCTACTCAGGTACCTATGGTTATCAAATCAGGCTCCGGCACGAACAACCTCTTATAACACAATAGTTAGAGTAGCCAAGAGCTTTCCTCATTGGCTGTGGTATGCCAGAGTACGCAATATTTTATGAAATAGGTACTATAGAAGTCTTTGTGCTTGTGCGCTAAATCGAAATGAAAAAAGAAAAGCTTCTATTTTTGACCTCATCAGTAAAAACACAATAGTTTCCTGGTTTCCTCATTAATATGACAGCATTGTCAAAAGAAACCTTTTCATTGAAGATTAGAATCCCAATGTTGTCTGATGATGTCTATTGAATGATTGTGGATGTCCTGAGAGCCACCCAGTTAACAGTCACGAACTCTTGTATGACTAGCAGGTCATCCGAGGCGCCATCTTCCAATTATCTTCGCAAAAATGATAACATAAAACAAAACTAAAATTTCAAACTTTACGTGATGTTTTTACATTCAATTGTCTATTGGGAAACATGAGTCCGCTTTGGTAACTCGAATCAGTAGTGAGTCCGCTTTGATAACTCGAATAATTTGTCTATTGGGAAACACGAGTCTGATTTGGTAACTCAAATTATTTGTCTATTGGGAAACATGAGTTCGAATCATTTGTCTATTGGGAAACATGAGTCTGCTTTGGTAACTCAAATCATTTGTCTATTGGAAAACATGAGTCTCCTTTGCTAACTCGAATCAGTTGTCTATTGGAAAACATGTGCCTCCTTTGCTTGCTAGAATCAGTAGTGAGTCCGCTTTGATAACTCGAATAATTTGTCTATTGGGAAACACGAGTCTGATTTCGTAACTCAAATTATTTGTCTATTGGTAAACATGAGTCCGCTTTGATAACTCGAATCAGTTGTCTATTGGGAAACATGAGTCTTCTTTGCTTGCTAGAATCAGTAGTGAGTCCGCTTTAATACCTCGAATCATTTGTCTATTGGGAAACATGAGTCTGCTTTGGTAACTCAAATCATTTGTCTATTGGAAAACATGAGTCTCCTTTGCTAACTCGAATCAGTTGTCTATTGGAAAACATGTGTCTCCTTTGCTTGCTTGAATCAGTGGTGAGTCATCTTTGATAACTCAAATCAGTTGTCTATTGGTAAACATGAGTCTGCTTTGCTTGCTCGAATCAATAGTGAGTCATCTTTGATAACTCGAATCATTGGTCTATTGGGAACCATGAGTCTGCTTTAGTTAGTCGAATCAGTTGTCTATTGTGAAACATGAGTTTCCTTTGCTTGNCAAAGAGTCGATTTCTCGTGAAATTTAAATGGAATGGTACAAATATTTTTTTGAAAAATAAAAGTGCCAATAAAATAAGGAATATTCCCGTTTTTGTTTTTTCAAAAAAATAATCAGGGGCGGAGCCAGTGGGGTTCCAAACAAAAAATTGTTACACCCTGTATAACGAAAACTGAATATTATTTTGATAAAAAAATTCGTTAAGAGTGGCTCAAAAAAGGTTCTCCATATACATAAGTAATAAAAATAACAACTTTTAAGTTTTATCAGTGCCGCACGTCGGGAAAACCAAATCTCGTATTTCTACGAGAGGTTAAAATGACGACTTTTAGAAAACGGCCATTTTCGGTTAGAAGGTCTGAAGTAAGTATACGATTTAAGACTTAAAATGGGGAGTGCAATAAGGAAAGATATTAGCCCAAAAAAATAATTACTAACCCTTACACTCATTCGCAACAGGGCCGTATTAATGAGAAAATTTCAATGGAAAAACTGCATATTAAGAACGCTTCAATTACTATGCAGTTTTTCCATTGAAATTTTCTCATCAATACGGCCCTGTATTATTCTTTTGGGCTAAAATGGTTCCTTATTTAGTCCACTTCCCATTTTAAGTCTTAAATCATATACTTACTTCTTTTTTAGGCTAAAATGGTTCCTTATTTAGTCCACTTCCCATTTTAAGTCTTAAATCATATACTTACTTCAGACCTTCTAACCCAAAATGGCCGTTTTCTAAAAGTCGTCATTTTAAGCTCTGGTAGAAATACGAGATTTGGTTTTCCCGACCTCCGGCACTGATAAAACTTAAAAGTTGTTATTTTTATTACTTATATAGATGGAAAACCATTTTTGAGCCACTCTTAACGAATTTTTTTATCAAAATAATAGTCAGTTTTCGTTATACAGGGTGTAACAATTTTTGGTTTGGAACCCCACTGGCTCCGCCCCTGATTATTTTTTTGAAAAAACAAAAAAAAAGACACTTCCGGGATTCGAACCTGGATACTGATAACACCATTCGAATGACCATGGGACCTTTTCTATCCCTAGAAACAAACAGAATTCCAAAATTCCAAGCGGTTCAAAAGTTATGGGCACCGGGCAGGACTTCTGGGACATACTGTATATTTAAAAAATAAGGCGCTAAAATATCTTTAAACGCAAAATATTAATTATGAAAAAAACGAGAACGACCGTCTGTTTCAGATTCAGTAAACTTTATCTACTGATGAAGAAGAACCAACATTCAAAGATTGGAATTAAAAACTAACAAATCATTTTCTTTAAAGTTTGGCTCTTGCCATCTTAGGAAAGCACCTCTGTAATGCATGTGTCTAAAAATTATAATCAAAAACTATGTAATTAATTGTACAATCTTAATATATAAATCAGAAATTTGTGTGTACCTATGTGCCATATAACTATGTATGAGGGGTTGTCTGTTACAATACCACAGCCCACACGTTAACAGATAGCGAAAAATTGATGCGAATAACCCCCCCCCCCCACGCCCCACAAAAATATCATGGTCTACGACCCCAGGAAAATTATCAGAACTAAAACATGTCTAGCCGTTTTCGAGTTACGGCCAAAGTTATAATTTATTCAACAAAATCGGATAGTCACGGCCCGATATATTAAAATTGGTCGTGACAACATATATCAAACTCAAAGCAACAAAAATTTAGGTGGCCCTTTAGTACTTATTTTAGAACATTTTCTGCAAAGGTATGGCCAGCTATTCCAGAGTTACGAGTTCAAAACCGGAAAAGGACAAAATAATATTTTGAATTTACTACAAAGTCAGAATGGCCGTGCCCCTAAGGCGCCTGGCGAAACGTTTAAATCTTGGGTTTTAAAGGTCGCAATATACAGGCTTTATACAAACCAATACCCCCCCACCCAATTTCCATTGTCCCTGAAAAACCTAGATAACAATATAAATACCGTAGCGAAGCACGGGCGAAACAGCTAGTCTTTCATAAAAAACACTTGCATGATTTTATTTGAATTGATCTGATTTCATCATCACTCATGAACTAAACATTTCAAATTGAAGCTATACATATCCTGTATAAAGATCTTTTTTCTACAATAAAATAGAATTGCTGAAATAATGGCATTTGCACTAGAATATCGAGATCTTGGTATTGGCACTGTAATTTACATTCTGATAGGTGCATCACTATCATGTACGGGTATACAAACTGTTCATTCACAGTTAGCCACATTTGAACGAATGGAAATCATTTAAATTGTTATTAGGGTTAGCCCCGCTTTGAGTTGAGAATTCAGTGTTTTCTAGTTGAGAAGATTGTCAACCTAGAAGAAGAAGAGGTTTTTTATTATTAATTGTGGCGGCCTCTCCTTTCGTAATTCCAAGTGCTGCGTACACTAGTTAGGACTATTGCACAACAGTTTTTCTACGTCTAATATCTCTCACCCTAATGAATCCCAGCAAGGATTCTACTGGGTTAGAGTGTATCTCTATAAGTTCACAACCCGGGAACCCTATCGTCCTGAAGTGATGTAGCGCCATATATGGGCAGTCAAATATAATGTGCGAAACCGTCTCCTCTTCTTCTCCACACATCCTGCACATCGCTGTTCCCTTGTTGACCCCTATAGTTCTTAGGTGTTTCCTTAGAGCACAGTGACCCGTCAGCAGCCCAATCACCAGTCTGATGTCACGTCTGCTGGGATTCAAAATTTTCTTTGCTGTTTTCTCTAAGGGCCAGTAATCATCCTCTTAGAGAAAGGAAGTCCCGTGACCCTGTTCCAGATCTCCTCGTGTTTTTCAAAGACCCAGTCTTCTGTAAAAAGATGCTCAGTAGCTCAGTTGGTTGAGGCGGTGGATTCGTAACCAAGAGGCTGTTGGTTCGAATCCAACTCCATCCCCCTTCTTCGACACAAGATTGGAAATAGAAACTTAAGAAGGGGGCGAATAAAAAAAAAAAAATGTGAAGTTATTGATACAAGAATATGACGGAATTCTTTTATTGAGCGAGGTTTCAGTAAAAAGAAAATGTTCTTGGTTTCTCTTCTATAAGAATTGTCTTCAAATTAAGGAACGTTTTGATATTCTCTCCAAAATTTAAGTTAAATAGCATAAACATGTTAACATGGGCGTAGGAAGGGGGGGGGCAGCTGCCCCCCCTAGAAATTCCTGAGAGTATGCAGCACGGAAGGGGCAACTTAAATTTACACTAGTAACAATCAAATGTAACTGTGGCAAACTTGTCGCATCGTTGAATCGCATTTGGTAAATTTGGTGGGAAAATTCAAAAAAATTAACAAACGTTACAAACGTATAGGTTCCATCTGTTTTTTTTCGGCTTTCCGTATATTTTTCCATTGTAAAACTCCTCCTGCTAGTTGAATTTCGCCGGTTTGGCACTTTCCTTTATCGATATTTATCACAGGCCCTGGGGTCGCCCCTCCCCAATAACTGAATCATCAGTTACCCCTGGGGGTTTATTATTAAATAAGTACCGATTTACCCTTCTCCCGACATGAAAATCTTAGCTGCCCCCCCCCCCCAGGCCAGATGCTGGCTACGCCCTTGCATGTTAAGCCGACTTATTACCATCGCGTCCATCGTCGACGGTTCGTCACTGAATTTAAACTGAGATGTAGATAATAACATTGATACAAGAAGAAGGATGACGTTCTAAACTTTGGCGTAGGTCCTATCTTGACAATAGTAATGCTATAGAATTGCTGCTTTCTTACTCTTTTATTTCGATATACTTATTTTTTTTTTTAAAAAAAAAAAAAAAAACCGGATGAAAAACCCCCATTATATGTGCATAGGTAATATTAACTTCCCAAAAACACTATTTATAATTATTTATGAAGAAACTAGAAGAGTCAACTTCCATCTTTAGACTCGACTAGACTGATGATGAATCGAATGATACGAAACTAGTTTCTTCATAAATAATTATAAATAGTGTTTTTGGTAAGTGTTTTATTTTAATTAATTTAAAGAGTTAACATAGGTAATACAAATGCGAAGGAAACAAGAATATCTCAAACAAAATTACATATTATAACTATAAGAAATGGAAGTTTCAAGAAATATCTCGCCAATTTCATTCCTTCTGCAGAGGAAAATGACAACTCCTTCACCGTTCAGTTGATTTTCAGTAGGAACAATGACTAGCTTCCAATGTTTAACAAGATGCAATGTTTAACGCGGAAAATTCGGACATATCTTTAACGTTATCAGCAGACTGGTTGTCTAAGTTCATGACGGAGGGCAACAATTTGGTGTATTTTTTGCTGGTCACAAATTGGAATAGTTTACTCGGATTGTGTCTAATATTGTTTTCAATAGACTGCCATGCATTGTCTACGTTCATGACAGAGGGCAACAATTTGGTGCATTTTTTGCTGTTCAAAACTTGGATTAGTTCCCTCGGATTGTGTCCAATATTGTTTACAACAGACTTTCATGCATATGCTATCTTCAATTGTGAGTCTCATCTGCTGTCGGTCCTCTTCATATTTTCTTTGAAAGTGGAATTATAATAATGTAAATGAAATAAAAATTTCTTAAGTCTATTTTGTGGAACTGATGAAAATAGAAGAACTAGCAATAAATAATAGCTTAGAGAATGGAAGTAAATTGATACTAATATCATTAAATGACCGTTCCTATACAAATATTATTGAAATACCCGCTAAAGTAGCTCCATTGATTTTCAACGAAAGTCTCTACGTGGTTTATAAACTCATATTCTAAACGACAACAACAAAAACGCATCAACAAACCAGTTTCCATGAAACCTTTTTCATTTTAAAGTACTTTCACAACGTAGAAGAGATATTGTTAATTGCGTTCTAGTGTGAAATAAGTGTGATGAAAATAAATATGAATAGTCAATAATTAAAACGGGAAGCAAATTAAGTGATTATTTCCTAAATAAAGGAAGGTATTAGTATCTGAAAATGATTAAATTTCGAATATTTTTTTATAATTCGGTCCTTAAAATGCACCAGCAAACCAGTTTATATGAGAACTATTCATTTTAAAGGACTTCCAGAGCGATAGAGTAGATATGGTTTATTCGGTTCTCTAGTGTGATGAAAATAGTAAATAATTAAATCGAGAAATATAGGTATAACACCTATTTGGTCATATTTACAAAAATGTATTTATTTAGACATTTATTACTCATCTGAATATTTAACACATTACAATATATTTTTTCAATATAAACCTAACTAGTTATTTTAAATAATATAGTTCCCTTTATTTCCCTAGGTTCTCTTATGCATATATTTATATACAAGGTGATTCAGAATTATCACAGGATAACTTTATGTAGAGCACGTAATTTCAAACACAAAATACATTCGTAGGTATATGCCAACTTCAATATGGCGGGCATTTTATAAAACTAGACCTTGCCCCACAAAATCGCTTGTAACATTTTTTTGGTTTGAGATAAAAAAAAAATGTCGTTTAGGTCAAAAAACGTGAACTTTTTTGCTGTCACGCATCCATTGTTTGGTACTCGGTGTAGCTTAACATTAGAGTTGCCAAATATGTCCTAAATGAAGGAGTAAGATGTCACCTAAAACTTTATCGCTTTGAGTTGATAGGTCATCGCGACAAATTTCGAGAAAAAATGTCATTTAGTTTGAAAAACGAGAACTTTTTTGCTGTCACCCATCCATTGTTTGTACCTACTTGGTGTAACTTAACATTAGAGGGATGGGACCTAGACAAAACTCTTCCCAGGAATGCACCCTTGATGGGTGTATTCCTGGGAAGTTTCGTAATGCATACAGTTTTGTGGGTGGAACAAACATCGTGGGTGAAAATTTCCCATTGAAAAAAAAGTTTCGCGTCACAGAAGTCACAGAAAAATAAAATTTCACTCTCATCATTTTTTCATAACGCGCCTAAAGAAGTCTAACTTCAAAAAGTTACAAAATTTTCGTCATTTTGGGAGTTCTTTGTATAAAATTTATCCGTTGATACTCTAATCAGTCAATCCGGTCTTAAAAACGTGTGAATCACTACACTATCAATAGGTACATCAGATAGTAAACCATCTCCTAAAAACAAATTAATTATTTGAATTGAGCTTATCCACGATTTTTGGTAGCATGTCTGACCCTAGCTCGCCAAATATGTGAATATTGAGACCTTTTTGGTGTCAGCAGCTTAGAGTACAGATATGTTTTATTCAATGCATGCCAATTTCTTAGTTCATTGTTTAGGGCGTCTTAAATCATGAGATTGATTTTTGGGACAAACTTTAGTTTGATATTCTGAAATAAATGAGCTTTTGGGATAAACGATAAAAAATACAGGTGAAATTGTAAGTTTCGAAACTTTTTGTACCAATAAACCAATGTAAAACAATATTCTAAAGCATATTTATAATATACTATAAGCCAGCGTCTATGGCACGTTGAATACATTACAGTTCCCGATAGATCACTGAAGTTAAGCAACGTCCATCGAGGTTGAAGTCCACGTGGGTTCGCACCCTCGTGATGCTGGCTATTTTCTCGGCCCAACCCAGACTGCCTGAGGTCAATGCGGAAAGCTGGTTTGCAAGTTTCCAGCGAATGGAGGGTGAAACCCCCGTCTTGAATGACCAATAGATATTAAAGAAACGTTCAGCCAAATTAAAAAAATATATATACTATACCCTGTACAGAGGAAGATGGTGTTAATATTATAAACAATTCAATACATCTTTTTTTATATTATATACAATCATTCTTCCTTCACTATCCAATTAACTTGGTTCACTAGATTTCAATTGTTGTCAGAGTCTCAAAGTATTAAATTCATCTGGTCACATTCTGAGTCTGCTACAGAGCGTTAATCTAATCAACTTTCAAAAATTTAGGTGAGATCTAGAAACTACTAGACATTATATCGGGCGACCTAATAGATATGAAAACATACTGAAACTTTTGCTAGGTAAGAGGTAGAACCTAATAGAAATTATAATCGGACGACCTAATAGATATGAAAACAAACTGAAAATTTTGCTAGGTAAGAGCTAGAACCTACTAGAAATTATAATCGGACGACCTAATAGATATGAAAACACACTGAAAATTTTGCCAGGTAAGAGCTAGAACCTAATAGAAATCATAATCTGACGACCTAATAGATGTGAAAACATACTGAAAATTTTGCTAGCTAAGAGTTAGAACCTACTAGAAATTATAATCGGACGACCTAATAAATATGAAAACATACTGAAAGTTTCACTTGCGCGTGCTTGAGCGCACTCATGGTTTATTTTCACGCCGTGCTTCTGCAAAAGTGTCTTTTCTTTTTTCATTTATTACTGTAAATCTATAAATTAGGCTCATAAAGTTCCGATGAATTTCAGCAGCTGAAGATCCTTTTGGACATAAAATCCCATCACATAAGGAACCCAGTTCAAGTTAGGGGTATCTAATATGTTTGTGTCATCATCAATGTGGTAGAGCCATTCAAAATCAGAAGACATAGTTAACAGTTCCGTGGAAATTTATCTAAGTTAAAATTAAATTGGAGATCTCTTCGAATTGTCAATAGATGTTAAAAAGACGTTAAGCAAAAAAAAAAAAAATTAAAATGGAGATGACTCTTTTTTGATTTCGGTTTTAGGATTGCCTTAAAATAGATTGCACTTTACATTTTACCAAAGAACTAAATTTCGTCTCAACACTGTTTTGAAATTGGAATTTCTTCCTCATTCTGACCACTCTTCTATGATTTGAAATTTTCGATGAAAATTCTGATGAAAGATGAAATGCTCTTGGTTCGTCATAATGTACACTTTTATCGACTTACACGCTGTATATAATGATGAGATGTGATTGGTGTGATGTTTTGGTTTAAAATAAAATAAAAATGGTTAGAAAAAAGCTTGATAAACGACACTTCCTTCTTATTAACTCAATGGGTTTGTATACAACCAGTTGGTTATTTACTTATTCAAGACAGATTAAATTATTTCTAAATGTTCAAGACAAAAGTACCTTCTATAATCTAGGAAATTGGTTTCAGAGCACCTGATGTCAGACTTCAAAATATATTTTATTGAAACGTACAATCAGCTGGTGGATTGAAATACGAGGAACAAAAATATAGATTGTACTTGTATATAAAATGTCTGCAATGTATGCGTACGAACACTGGTCCGTCGAACACCCTCACGATTCAGAATGCTTGGAAAATGATATTTACCCCTCCTGTCCTTTGGAAGCGACTACGAGAACTCGCAGCTCTGTAGCAATAGTCTCCAATTCCGCTTTGCTTTGGCTAGATTGAAACTAGCCAATGTTTCAGGTATAGCGGTACCTGTTGTTGACTTATCCGAGGCTTCGAGGGACTACACTCCACTCCACTCGGAGTAAAATGAAGTATAATACAGTAGCAGTGAAATGTAGTATAATACACTAGGAGTGAAATGAAGTATAATTAAATTCCCTCGTCTACTACGTGAGCTCATATTCGCTTGAGTAGCCAGCGTCTATGGCACGTTGAATAGAACAGTTCCCGTTCGATCACTGAAGTTAAGCAATGTCCAGCGGGGTTGTCCCATGTGGGTGTCCACGTGGGTTCGCGGGCTCGTGATGATGGCTATTTTTCCGGACCAACCCAGGCTGGGTGAGGTCAATGTGGGTAGCTGGTTTGCAAGTTTCCAGCGAATGGAGAATGAAACCCTGATTCTTGAATGACCAATAGATGTTAAAGTGACGTTAAGCCAAATTAAAAAAAAAAAAAAAAAGTCTAAAGGAATGGAGAAAAAATGTTGAAAGTGGATGTACGAAATAACGGATTTGATCAAATAAAGATAATATCAAAAGAATAACGCGAAGAATTACATGGAATAGTCTAATCTGATACAGAGGATTGTGTAGTTAATTGGAACACGAGAAAACAATCAGACCAAAAATGTGTACGCCATGCATTTATAGCAGCGATTAGAGAATTGGGAAACAGTTGCATCAAAGTTTTGTCTTAGTAATTCTTGTTTGACTTTTTCGAGTAAAAGAAAATCTTATAGTATTGATATTGGGATTCGTGAATTAAAAAATATTTTCTTTTATATTGTTAAGAGCTCCTAGCAAAGTTAAGTAGGTAAGCATCGAGATTACCTAAAGTATTTACAATGTCAGACAGAATCTAAAGAAGCACAAGATTATTGTAGGTATATAATTAATTCAATATGATTATGGACCTGTTTCCAGAAAAGGATACAATAATTGTTTTTATTTTATTTTCAAATATAGGTTTTACAAGTATGGTCAGCATTTCACACAAAGCCGAGACAGATAATTACAATCTTCTACTCCTACACTCTCAGCCAACATCTTCAGAAGCTGTTTTAACTATTTTTATAAAACTTTAATTAGTTTTAACATTTTGAAAAACAAAACAACAACTCGTATTGCCTTGTTTTACTTTCTCAAATTTTGTATTGAATTAAGAAATGATGATCAGTTCTTTGTATACTATCCTGTTCCTCTTCTTATTAAACTTGGAGTAAATCTGTACCCATAACAATTTGGTGTTCGCCTGTAACCTCCTTTTTCCTAACAGGACATTACGTTCTGCATTCCGCATCCTTTTCTTTATCTGTACTTTTTCCAAATTTTCTTTTCTTTTCCCTATTTGATCCTTAATCTGCCTTTTTCTTATCTTTCCTTCTGTAATTGTGAACGTGTTAGTAAACTCCTCTTTTGACCCCAGTATACATCCTGAAATGTACTTGTATGTGTGTATGTATGCTTGTTTGTCACGCGATGCATGCCACAATTTTCATTCGATTTTCACGAAATTTGTTATTCAATATTCATATTTTGGTATACATATTTTTTTTCTATAAATTACTACAAAAATAACGTGAACAGCTGATCATCTTGATCTACTAGTATACAGGATGGGCCGGGAAATCGTTACAACAATTGAAGAAGTTATAGGACACATCATTTCCGGCAGTAAATACGTCCATATGTACGATCCGTTTTTTCTATGACTTTTTTTTTATTTTTACACATTTATTCTCTGAACGAAATCGCATTACAATTTCTCCTGGCCCATAGTGAAGAAATATGGTTTGCATCATTAAAACCAATTTAAAATTTGCAGAAAAAAAAATGTCTATGATTTTTTTTAAAAAAATATTCTGTTGTACTCTTCATAGCGATTATACGAAAATCTTTCATTTTTTTTTTTTTTTTTTTTTTTTTTTTTTTTTCATATTCAGCACTGACATCTGACATAAACTTTATTCAGAGAAACCTTAAAGGTCTCAGCCGGAATAATATGCACATACTCATATTTCTTCAATGATACAAATATCCCTTTATTGTTTGCACGACTTGAGAAGTAAAAAAAAAAAAAAAAAAATACTTTCACAGAACGTTAATTAGTGGCAAAAAACGGCCAGCGGACAACTTTTTTATGCAAAATTTTCACTTTGGCTTTTAACATCCGAACTTCATCGCTATCAACAGATTGATATGCCCTTTTATTCGTTGCTATATCTACTACAGATTCATTGACTCTACCTATTATTTTGATAGAACTGAGTGGCATTTTTAAGCTTTTGAGCCATCGTCTATGGTATGTTGAATACACCAGTTCCCGTAAGATCACTGCAGTTAAGCAACGTCCAGTGAGATTGTGCCATGTGGGTTCGCGCCCTCGTGATGCGCCTTTTTTCCTACCCAAAACAGGCTGGGTGAGGGTAAAACTCCCGTCTTGAATGACCAATAGATTGAACGTTAAAAGTACTATATCTTCACTTGACTAAAGATTTTCGTATTTCTGGTCAAGTGAAAAAAAGTATTTTTAACCTTCAAGATATAGTATTTTCAACCTTCAATATGGTTTTACTTGACATAGTATCCCAATATAACGAATTTACCAATAGATTTTAAAGAGACGTTAAGCCAAAAAAAAAAAAAAAAAATTTAAGTNCACATTTTTTTTTTTTTTATAATTCTGAATTTTTTTATAGTATTTGAACACCGACTTGAGTGGAAGATCAAGGATCTCTGCCAACCCCGTGCCGCCATCAAAAGGGAATGCCTATTTGAAATCTTCACACTACGCTACTGGTACTTTCCTCATATAGAATTATTTAAAACTGTTTTGATTTCGTTTTCCATTTGGAATTAGAAATACTGATTGGAAATTAATTATTCACTCGTACCATTTCTTTTCCTTAACAACAATCAAACGGGTTTTAATTAACCAATGGATAATAACTTTACTTTATTCCACTACTGGAGCATAACTTTATTTCACTACTGAATCATAACTTTATTCCAAGTGCTATGTTCCATGTTTCTACAATACCTATAAGATATGAACAATTGGCATTCAAAAGGTACAGCAGATTAAACTTGGAGACAGGGTGGAATATTATTCTATCTCAATGTTTACCCATTTTATTGGGGAAACTGTGTTTGGGAGGCAACTTAATTTAGAAAAATAAGAAGAAAGTAAAGAAATTGCAATCATAATTAGGACCGTAAGATCTTATTTCGAAAATCATGTTAATCTTCTATTCTTCTAGGTGTGTCCGTGGACAAAAACGGACGGACCCTTCCGTTTCACCTCGAATTTTCGCGCACCACATAAACTTTAGCATATTGCTCCATTGTTCTGTTGAAACAAGATTTTTTGGGAATACCGATATATTAGTATGGAAGTATGGATATGGAAGTATGGATAACGAAGCACGGGTGAAACAGCTAGTATTTATATAATTGATACAAAAAATGTTTTGTATGTTTTGTCAAAAGTAATAGTTCTTTCTTAGGGTTATAAAGCGTGAGCGTTTAAGCGTCAACACTGAGTGAGAAATGAATTTTTGTCGCTGGGACTTATGTTGTGTTTGAAATCGTGTCTTCTCTGAAAAGACACGGTTAGTGTCCCAGGAGGTGTATGTAAAACCAAATATTAATAAATAAATTATTATTATTATTTCCTTGGGTATTATTAATTCTTTTTCCGTGACGATTCCAAAGGATCATTATTGAACCTTTGGAATCGTCCAAAATAAACCAAAATTTGAGAGAACTGAGCGTCAAACAGAGAAAATGACTGGAAGTGTCGCTTATCTTATATTTCTGGAGTGTCGCTTATAAGTAATAATTACTTCGACACTTAACACGCTTGAGGCTCTCTCTATGGCAATACCCTTATACACCCAAAGCCATACCAAAATACATGTCTTGTATTTTGTGTTTAGATCCAGTCCAAAGCAGAGTCAACTAAGAGAGTTTGTCACCCAGTAGATGATTTCAAAGTTGTATTCTTTACCTACTTAATAGAGTTCCAGAGAGAACCTAAACACCCAAGGTAAAGTTCTCATAAGTTGCAGTCGTGAAATCAACGGCCCTCCCAGCTCGTTACAATTGTCAATTTTCATTTAACAAATTTCTTATTTATTTGTCTATCTATTTGTACTTTACAAATCGTTTTCTTCTAGATTTTGCTGTTAGCAGGCTAGACTTGCAAACATAACAATCTAACGATGCGATCTTTACAGGAAGCTCAGATACTAACTATCCAGACTAATCCTAGAATTCGGATTGGGGTCAACCGAATGTGTGTGTAATTTTTTAGTGGAACAGACCCCCAGGAAAAGCATGGGTCCTATTTGAAAATTCAACCGAAGTGGTACTTCTCAATTCCGATTTTTTGGTGGAAACCGTCCATAAATCTGGGAGAAACCAGAAAATTTCAAATTTTATATTTTTATGGGATTCTTATATACTACTTGGCGGGAGGAGAGTCCATTCTCGGTCAATTTTCGTCATCTCCTTTAGTTTGCCCAGAAAAAATTAACAAAAAGACCCGCTAAAAAGCGTCATTTTTGGTAACTTACTCCCACTTGAACTTTCGGTTTTTTTTTCCTTCCTTATTACGCACGTACATACTAAAAGGGATCTGTGTGCCAAGTTTCAATTCTCTAGGTTTAGCCATCGTGGAGCTACATTGATTATCATTCAGTCAGTATACCAACTGGGCTTTTCGTTTTATAAGTATAGATAGCATAATAAATAGTAGTATTTCAATGAGATGATGGATGACAATAATTATAGCAACGGAATGTCCACCTTAAAAGTATACCTAACATTAACAATGAGTACAAGCGCGTCATAGAGCACCTAAGGACGCCAGACATTTTCCGAACAAGTGGCATGTAGCCTTGAAAATGTGATTCATTAATGATTTTCAATTGATTCAACTAGTGCCTCCCTCATTTTGTGGAATTGTCTGACATCTAAAAATATACCGAACGACGCAAAGTGAAACATTGTTGTTCACACTATTTTTATTCTATAATTATTAATATTCTTGAAACAGTGTCGTAGCGTCATCTAACATAGTCAACGCAGAAATCAAAGCTTCCTATTACATCTTGTGTTAGGTCCAAGAGAAAGATTTATATTGTGCCTATGTACCTATTAGGCACATATATTTATTTTATGTATTTTTTTGTTTTTTATTTTTATTTTTTTATTTAGGTATCTGCTTTTATTTTCTGCTTTATATTATTTCCTCTGTAAGGATGGGAAATGAGGAATTCAATGGCCAGCATCACTAGCTTGAGAACGTGCCATTGATGCTGGCTAAATTAGATCATCTTTTTTTTTTTTAATTTGGATTAACGTCTCTTTAACATCTATTGGTCATTTGAGACGGGGTTTTAACATCCATTCGTTGGAAGCTTGCAAACGAGCTACCTACATTGACCTCACCCTGTCTGGAATGGGTCGAAAAAATAGGCAGCATCACGAGGTCGCGAACCCACGTGGACACCCACATGGAACTACCTCGCTGGACTTTGCTTAAGTTCAGTGATCGATTTTCTATTTTCTACATGGCTTTGATCATCTTAATTGTAGATTTGAATAATCAAATAGTAATCTTATGGGGATCCCATACAGTTTCCCATTTTTGACCGCCATTCAATACGTTGAGGTTTTGAGTTGTTTTGTCATTCCATTGTCTCAGATTGGCGAGCCATGATGTTCCTCTTCTTCTTCCAGGACCGCGTTCCAATTTTATCTTTCCTTGAAGGATTTGCTGCAGAAGACATTATCTCATCCCATTATTTTCTCATTATGTGTCCCAGTTCTAACTTTCTACATCTTATGAATCTTGTTGGTTAGAGGGTATTTGGCGTAGCTAATCCAAAGTCAAATTGAATATTGACAAATAAAAGTTTCCGCCGAAATCGCCAGAGACTGAATCCTTGTACGATGGCTACGAAAACAAGTAAATAGTTTTATAAGTCATTATCCGCCCAATTCAATAATATTGTCCACAATAGATACTCGCGCTAGCTCCTGCGAGTGTTTCATAACGATCGCTTAACTATAGAGAATATATCAATACGGTTCTACACATTAACATAGATAATGAGAAATACGAACAGGATGTATATTGATATCTTAATTATAAGAAAACACCTTGGTTTGTGAGATTAATCAATATTGTTATTGACATTTGAAACATTTTTCCCAGTTCCTCCCTCTTTGTTCATCAATAGATCAGAGTTTCATTTCATTCAGTTGGCAATGTGTATTTTACTTCTAATGTGGGTGGATCTATAAACGCTACCATCAAACTTGGTATCATTGTCAAGGTGTATTTGACGTAGTGACGTACATACGTTTGTTGAATAATAACTTGGCATCTAAGATGATCGGTCTGTAAATAGTTTGACAATATTATAAATATACTCGTTCTCGGAGTTTTAGTTCAATGAATCATTTCATGCTTGTTTTATTTTCTTATGCATTGATTATATTATTTATATTGCAATTAATACAAATACTCACTCCCACAGTTATTTATCTCTCAGTCGATGTTTGGCCTAAAGAGTATTTCATTTCCAATTGTCACTGAATTCGGATCAGACCAAGATCACGCGCCAAAAATGTGGACTCTTTGAACTACGACTTTCTTCCTTTATCTGGGTGCCATCCATTAGGGAATGGGTTGTACCCGGAACGTTGATTAAAGATTTTGTGTGTCGGCAGCAAGATGAGATGATCTGCAATTATTATGATCTGACTAATATGAATATGATTATTTATTTCTCCCAACATGTTCAGTCTTTTTTTGCAGAAAAAAACGAAAAAGGATAATAAGATCATTCAACAATAGCTTGGATAGCAATATTGTTCTGTATATAGTTTCGAATATTGTTCTGTATATAGTTTCGAATATTGTTCTGTATATAGTTTCAAATATTGTTCTGTATATAGTTTCAAATATTGTTCTGTATATAGTTTCAAATATTGTCCTGTATATAGTTTCAAATATTGTTCTGTATATAGTTTCAAATATTGTTCTGTATATAGTTTTGTATAGTTTCAAAACCAGCAAAAGAAACAAACTACTTTATGTTAAATTTTATAAAATTCTTATACCTACTCATCGTATCTTAAAGAAAAACCTTCCAAAAAGATGGATAAATAATAAGAACAGGGGATGAATACTCAATATATTTTTTGATTATCGTTCATTTAATTAATTAATAAATAAATAAAGTATTAATTTACCTAATTTAAAATAAACCTTGCCGCGTTAAATAAAAAAAAATATGAAAAAATGTTGAACGGAGAGAAAAATAGAGATCCTTTAGTTTTGAAAGGAAGAATAAATAATGTGTGTTTACCCTAAAGATGCTCTGCGATATTCACAGGGTGTTGCCTTTAGTCAGACAGACATAAATATGTAGTTCAAAAGTTAGTTTTTATTCATGATGCCCTCTCGTTTTTTGATAAATTTTAAGCATCTTTCAGAAAAAAATTGGTACTGAAATGTACAGCAAAATTGACAATAGTAGGATCACACTGTTATTTTATGACATGAATCATTCTAGAACTAACAATTACCAATTATTAAGGGCAATAATTATTTGATGACCTTTTCTAATTTCTGTTGCAATCACCAAAATACGTCAGAACAGTTACAATGCGTGTTGAAATTTACTAATTGTTAAACAATAAGATGTGACAACTTGACACCATGAAATTTGTAAGAGCTTTAAACTCATCATTTCATGCACGGTTCATCATCGTGCATAAAACGTAGGAACCAAAACATATAATCTCATAGGTGCTCAATTTTTGTATACGTAGTTTAGATTTGCAGATATCATCTACTGAACATCTGAACCTAGACCAATTTGGATCTATGGAGAACTAGCTGTTTTCCCGTCCTTCGCTACGGTTACGAAATTAAACAACAATTTCGAGATCGCGAAATTAAAGGTTCTCAATATTAGATTTTTGGTGGAATCGACTCTCAGTGTGATCATGGCTTCTATTTAGAAAATTCCATATTTTACTCAAGAACATTACTTTTTGTACTGCGGAACACCTTCGTATTAAATTTCAACTTTCTCGCTCATCCCAAAGTGGTACCTACTTCTCAATTCCGATTTTTTGGCGGTGAAAAAAAAACTCGGATAAATCGGGGAGAAACCGGAAAATTTCAAATTTTATATTTTTTAAGGGGCTCATATATATATTTTTTTTTGGGGGGGGGGGGTCATTCTCGGTCATTTTTCGTTATTTCCTTTAGTTTGCCCAGAAAAAATTACAAAAAAAAAAACGATAAAACAGCGTCATTTCTGGCGGTAACTTGCTTCTACTTGAACTTTCGACTTTTTCCTTTCTTATTATTTACCTACATGCTAAAAGGGATATGTGTGCCAAGTTTCGAGTCTCAAATAGGTTTAGACATCGTGGAGCTACGTTGATTATCAGTCAGTCATTCAGTCAGTATACCAACTGGGCTTTGCGTTTTATAAGTATAGATAAAATGATATACACAAATGATGGCTCATAAATGTTGTCCAAAAAATATCATGGATTTCAACAAAAAAATTCAATAAGTTTGTTTCGACAGCACATAAAAAAATATCCTGAAGTAGTACGTTTATTCTACTAATTAGGACCACTGGAGGTATAGAGCATTTGCTATGAGCGAACACTCAAAATTGTTTTTGAATTCCGCAGTCAGTATTAAGTTGGCGTTTTTTTGGGACCAGACAGATACTGATATTTTTTTTCTGAGCAACTAACCTAACTTAAAATATGATACCAAAAAAAAAATAACAGTATCTGTCTGGTACCGTTTTTTTTAGCAGTTGGTAGCGAAGCACGGGTAAAAAGCTAATTTAATGTAGGTACAGACATAAAAATAATTTTTGACTGTTTGTTTTTACTAAGTATATTTTTTGGATAAAGAGCGCGATCCGTTAACCTAGATATTAATTTAATCACACTACAATTATGGCAGAATGCTAGAAAGCAATTCCGGTTCTACAAACATGACCCTGAAATGAATCTACACAGCAGCAATTACCTATTCAAATGATTTTGTAAATTCTTCATAGAAAAACTAATAAATAATAATTAGTGTAAAGTCGATGTCCTCCAAATATTTTCCGACGATCTGAGAGATTCGTCATAACTCAGAAGTTATTATAGTGATGTGTTGGTAGAAAAAATAAATCTGTCCCCATTATCGTTTAGCTTAAAAGTTAGCTAAACAATCACTTCCACATTGCAAAGATGATGTTGTTATATTTATGTCGAAAGAAAACTGCTAAATCATATTTTCTACAAGTTTACGTGCCCCCTTTTTAACAACCCTACCCACCTGACACTGATTATTTAACCCCGGCTGGGAATAGCCAGCATCACGAAGGCTCGAGTCCTATGTGGTACATCCACTGATTAAAATCCCGCTGGTCGCTTCCTTATTTCTCGGTAATCCAAAGTATACCATGTCTGAGTCAGGTTTAATATAAATTTGACTATCTAATCAAAGTATCGATCTTTGATTTTTTATTCAAATCCGCCAAATTATTTTTTTTTATTTCATTTCAGTAAATTGCAAAGTATTTGCTGTCAGATTGCCATCGCACACTGTGGTGATCTATATTTATACCTTTCCAAATAGCCGAGTTTTTTTTTTTCAGGAGTAGGCGACCCGAAGATAATTTCAACTCCTACGAGATGATATTAAAAAGTTCAATCTATATTGAAGAAGTACCTACCTCTTATTTTCTCGTAAATAATGCATTGTAATCATCCTGTCACAATGCGATGTTGTTTGTTATTTTAATTTCAAATTATAATCAATAGATGAATATTTTTTCTAATGTACTCGTTGATTACTTAAAAGGAAAATATTTGTGATGTCACTTTAACACTAGAAAGGCTAAATACTAAGAAAAGGGTTAACCAGCTGTATTTATACAACTTTAGAAATCAGAAGACTTCATCATTTGTTTTATTTTAGACAATAAATTTTGTCGTTTAGGCTAAACAATTTGTAGTATTGTTACCCTTACTAGTATTTTACCACCGCTAAGAAGAACAATTTTCTTACGATGTAACTTAAGAGCAAAACTGGTATTAGGTTAAGACAGCGTCAATGACACGTTGAATACACCAGTTCCCGTTAGATCACTGAAGTTATGCAACGTCCAGCGAGGTTGCTCTATGTGTGTGTCCACGTGGGTTCGCGCCTTTCGTGATGCTGGCTATTTTTTGGGTCTAACCCCAGTCTAGTTGAGGTCAATGTGGGTAGCTTGTTTGCAAGTTACCAGCGAATGGAGGGTAAAACTTGCGTCTTGAATGACCAATAGATGTTTAAAAGACGTTAAACCAAATTAAAAAAAATAATATTAGGTCATTGCTCCAACTATAGAATCTCAGCTGTCTAGTTCTTAATAGATGTCTAGAAGTTTCTCCAATTTTATAGCATGAGCAATTGAGCATCCACTTGATAATGTCGGGACATTCGGATTATCTTATTGGGGTAAGATTATTCGATTTTTGATGCCATATTTTCAATACACGACCCGAAAATAATACTGACACTTCAGAAAGTACCTACAAAATATCTTCAATATTAGAATCCCTCATTTATATTCAGCTCACTTCTGTGGAAGCGAGAAGTTCACAAGAATATAAAGAAAGAAGTCGAGTGAGGATTCGCCTTGTCAAGTATGCTACTACTTCTACTTCTCTGTACTCACACGATTACCGGATTTTAGCGCAAGAGAAAAACAATATCATTGTTTGCTCCATTGTTTGTTGTAAAATTCAATAATACGACTTTTGACATTAAATTTTAAGAAGGCAAAATGAACATAACTGACCTAGCAGAAGTAATTCGAGTAGTGATTAGAAAAAATGTAAGACATTAAAATCCTGTCTTCATTTCTAAATAAGTGAACGGGTAGATAGGTCTATATAGTGGAGTGCTTGGCAGGAAGACTAAAAGTAGATTTGGTTGAGACGTTATGGATGGCACGATATATCGAAAATTGATTATATATCGATATATTTTCTTCTGATGTATCGATATATTTTTCACGATATATCGTTTAATATGTACATTTTTTTGGTCATTCAAGACGGAATATATACACTAATTTAGGATTTTTTGAATGTTCTTAATATAGCGATAAAACTGACCACGTTGAATACACCAGTTCCCGTCAGATAACTGAAGTTAAGCAACGTCCGGGCATGGTCAGTACTTGGATGGGTGACCGTTTGGGAACACCACGTATCGTTGGCTAATTTTTCCGGCCCAACCCAGGCTGGGTGAGGTCAATGTGGGTAGCTGGTTTGCAAGATTCCAGCGAATGGAGGGTAAAACCCCCGACTTGAATGACCAATAGATGTTAAAGAGACGTTAAGCCAAATTAAAAAAAAAACTTGAGTTATCCATTTTTTTTTTTCTTTTTACTTGAAGTTTTCTATTTTAGGGGGATCCTACTTGTATTTTAGGGGGATCCTACTAAACTGGTGATTGGCGGAAACTGGAAAGTAGGAGAGGGCCAGATTGGGAAAGTACAGAGAGGGGACGACATTTCCACCAATTCACTTCGTAAAATTCTAATTTCGAATAAACCGACATATATCGTCGATATATTTGAAATTCGATATATTTTTGAACGATATGCCATCACTAGACGTAGTAATCTGGAAGATTTCATTCATATCAATCAAATTGCTTAAGAAAAAAATGTTATGCAAAATGTCCAAAATTCTTTTCTTTTGGCAGTCACATCAAGTTAATGCTCCACGTGTCCGACTTGGAATACAAAATAATGTTATGGTAGGTACTAAAAGATTATGTGAAACCATGTTAGCTTGGATACTGATTACTGATGTAACGCATGTTACAGAAACCTAGCTATACAGAACAGAAACTCTGGTAACTAGTAACGCATCACTAAATAATACCGATCAGATATTGATTGACACACGACACGGAAGGAGTCCGATTCTCTAAAGCAACAATAAATAACAATTTAAAACCAAACTTGAAGGATTGCACATAGCTTTCTCTAAGATTTCTATATTTGAGTTTATTATTCTCCTAGCTCGGAAATGACTGACTTTTGATTATCGTTAAAATCGATTAACGCTATGAGGCGTGGCTTATCTGACGTATGGTCTATTCCAAATGTTTATTATTGAGAAAAATAATATGAAAGTTCTAGGTAGAATTTCCTCATATGCTAGAGCTTCTCAGTCATCTTTTAAAGTATGCTATCCTTACACTGATTTTTAAGTATGCTATCCTTACATCTTTTAAAGTATGCTATCCTTACACGCTTTTTGTGAAATGTGGTTAAGCTTGATTCAGAATTTTGAAAAGTTTTCTATTGAACGAGATCTTCTCCGAGGTTGAATGACTCATTTATAACCCCAACCCCCCGATTGCGTAAGATGCTGCAATCAAAGGTAACATGAGTCCCATATACACCCGACACCCTTTCAACTACACGGTGATTTCCATCTCCATAATAGGAACATATCTAAATTTTACCTAAGTTTTTGGAACTTCTGATTCCTGGGGACAGTTTGAAAAGCAGTTGATACAATATCACAACAAAATCAGTGTCTTTCTCTTCTCTGCTATTTTTATTTTTTGACTAAATTGTCGCACTGCCTCAATATTTTTCCCGTTTTAGTAGTCAAACACCAATAATAATTATGTGTTGTTTCTGCCCAGTAAGATCAATGGTATTTTTTGAACCATAGTCTTATTGGTCTGAGAAGCATCAAAAGCTTTAAATTTGATAACCAACTTTTTTTTTATGTTTTGACGTTCATCTTCCTATTGGTCATTCAAGATGGAGATTTCACCCTCCATTCGCTGGAAACTTGCAGACCAGCTACCCACATTGACCTCACCCAGCCTAGGTTGGGCCGGAAAAAAGAGCCAACAATACGTGGTGTTCTCAGGCGGTCAACCATCCACGTACTGACCACACCCGACGTTGCTTAACTTCAGTGATCTGACGGCAACTGGTGTATTCAACGTGGAATGATCGTTGGATTGCTTTGATAGTTATTCAGGTTCTAGGCTAGCTTGTCAGTTTTAAAATGAGCAATACTATTCTATTCAATTTTCCAAAAAAAGGGAAGCAAATTAGTGAGTTTTCGTTATCATCATCATCATTGTGCTTCCAGTATAGGCTATACTGCGTGGAACGTTTATTATTCAATATCACAAGTGGCGGATCTCGGAATATGAATTATTGAGGTATATTAGGTAAGATCAATAAAGAGTTAAGTTGAATCTGATATGTAAACTGTCATACAATAATAAAACATAAATTTTCCTTTTTTTTTCCCCCTCAACAATTTTCTTATTTATCATGTTGTGAATATGTTTTGAAACTTCAAACCTAACCTTCAATTCAAACCCGTGACAGCCAGCGTCTATGGCACGTTCAATAGACCAGTTCCCGTTTGGTCACTCAAGTTAAGCAACTTCCAGCGAGGTTGTACCATGTGGGTTAGCGCCCCCATGATGCTGGGTTTTTTCCGGCCCAACCTAGGCTGGGTGGGTTCAATGTGGATAACTGGTTTGCAAGTTTCCAGCGAATGGAGGGTAAAACCCCCGTCTTGAATGACCAATAGACGTTAAGCCAAACTAAAAAAAAACATGAACCCTAACATAGAAGAGAACTTCGTCAACTGTATTAAGCGTATTTTATATAAAAACAAAATATTGTATCACTCAATCATATATTGATGGTAGCTAGTAGCCCTAAATAAGTTTTATCAGGATCTAATTTAAAAGTATCATCATACATTGATGGTAGCTAGTAGCCCTAAATAAGTTTTATCAAGGTCTAATTTAAAATTATCATCATACATCTATACTTGTAGGTTACTTATTGTTCTTAAGGGCTGAAATTGAGATGGGCAATCATAACAATGTACATAACATTACTGAGAAGAAAGTATTTCACTTAGATGAAAAATATGAAAGTTCAATTTTCCTATTAGATTGTATTTTGGTATAAGCCAGCGTCTATGGCACGTTGAATACACCAGTTCCCGTTACAATTGGGACTTGGCCTTATTTTTCACATTTATGTTTTTTGTGGGATATTCATTACATGATATGATAACCATTACAAATATTTAAAAATGGTTTATTGGTTATAGTTATATGATAATTTCTCTAAGTTGCCCAAAGCTCGGGGCCCTGGCAGCTGCCAAATCTGCCATATGGGTAATCCGGTACTGACTGCCATTACCATCAACATCTCAGTCGGTATCTAGTCGCCTCAACCATTTGTCTACAGGCAACTCGATCGTGAGCTGTCTCCACGTTGCTATTCATCTTGTTTCTTTTATCTTGTGCGACTATTAGTATTTCGTATTTTGGTATTCTTCTTGATCTTACATGCAGGGGAATCACCCATGACTAACTGAATGCTGGTTTCCTCATTATTCCTTGGGACTAGACCTGCCAATCTCAACCTCCAAATTCTGATCTTCTCCACTTTGATGTCAGAGAATTACGTAATTTTTTACCTAAATTGTCGAAAAACATTCTTTACAATTAAATCAGTAGGCACAAAATAGGTCAAAAAAATTTGACCATTTTTGCTCCTAATGTGTAATGTTAGGCATCAGATTGGTAAAGATTAGGTGTGCTTGTTTTACAGATAATTCGGGCTGCGGTACTAAAGTATCTTGATCGAACAATATGTGATTTAGTTTAAACCTAAGATTTTTTTAGTTTAAACCTAGAGTGGATATAGCCCATTTTTTTTGGTGGGGGGCACAATTGCACAATATACCTATAATAGAAAATTTGGAGGGGGGAGGGACTCGTAACCCAGAGACCGGGGGTTTGAGTCCTGGGCAGTACTTTTTAATAGAATGTTTATCGAAGTATGACACCTAATTTGTTAAAAGGTGATAAGCGATTTTATAAGCGTATGACGAAAAAAATGCCATGACGGATGACAGAATTTTTCAGGATTGGGAATTATTTAGGGGCCCGTGCCCCCCTCTCAATGGGATAAAAGGCACAGAGGCCTCAATGGGATAAAAGGCCCGTTCATTTGATTTTTTTTAAAAAAAAATAACGTGATTAGGTATAATGAAATTTGAGAAACACCGCCCTCTTAAAAAAACTGGGGGGCACGTGCCCTCCGGGCCCACCTCTATATCCGCGCATGGTAATGTTCGTTCCATTAGTGTGTTCATATTTTATGAATTGTCGAATCGATATATTACATTACGTTTATAGAATTTTTTGATTAGTTTTTGGACCCTATTGGCCCCATCGGTTCCCTTTCTACATTTTACAGAACTAGTTTTACTAGTTTCAGTAAAAGTATATCAGACTGCCTCCTCTCCTTTTCATTAGTTAACATGTTGTCACTGTTATGATTGTTTTGCAGTAAACTAATGGGTTAAATATTTGCAAGATGTCGTTTGGTTTTACATTAACTATTAATTTAATATTCACATCATTATCCATAACAGAAAGGTCACTAGTGACTACTTAGTTTGCTCTGTACTACTGGACTAGAAAATCTTCATGTAGATGCTACTCAAATGAAATATCTAGTTTAATTTTATGTCCAATTAGCCTTTAGGATTAAAAAATATACTTTATTATTATTTCCTATCAATTAAAAGAAGAAAAAAAAAATATCCTCTTTTTCCCTGAGTACCGGAATCTAGTAACGGGTATCAAGGAACAACAAATCGATTTTTTTAACAAATGATTCGATTAACCCCATTAATTGGGTCTTAGTATATGGATTAACAGAGAAACTCGAAATCGTATCAGAAAGAATTGATTTGTCAGAGTCAATATGAAGAATGGGAAAAGAAGATATTATGAAGAGAAAAATAATTTAAATTAAGACGGTGGTAAACAGAGCTGATATACTTAAAAAACATTATCCATAATTTTCAACTAGGTATGTTTTTTTAAAAAAAAAATGTCCAAATTTTCTACACGATTACAATACTTTATCTTCTATAGCAGAGGTTCACAAACTGGAGGGCGCGCCCCCCTAGGGGGGCGCGAGACCAATTGAATTATTATCATTTAGTTAAAATATATGTACACAATTTTTTTACAAAGTTTTTTTATAGCATTCGGCAACACATTAGCGTTTTGAATGAGCTGACATTCAGCAACACATTAGCGCTTTGAATGGGATAGCATTCAGTAACACATTAGCGTTTTGAATGAGATAACATTCAGCAATACATTAGCGTTTTGAATGAGATAGCATTCAGCAACACATTAGCGTTTGAATGAGATAGCATTTAGCAACACATTAGCGTTTTGAATGAGATAGCACTCAGCAACATACCATATCCATTCATAATTTATAATGTAAAAGGGAGGGGGGGCGTGGGAGGCTTTCATTTCAAGAAAGAGGGGCGCGGTACCAAAAAGTTTGGGAACCCATGTTCTATAGAAAGAGAAAGTTAAAATATTTATCTGAGGAGATTTAGCCCCCTAACTGACGATCTTTTTAATGAAAACCCGATCTGAAGGAATTTTGCATTAATTAATTTTGGTTACAATTGTTTTTTAAGTTCTATTTTTGAAAAAAGGACATAAAAACAATAATTTTGACTCCATAAAATTTTATTTCGACATATATGAATGAAAAGGTAATTCGAGTTTGTACGTTCTTCGCTTGAAAACTTATAAATCGAAAAGTTTATATTAATTTATGTTCGGAGTAGATATTGTATACAAATTTTGACATAATATGACTTGATAAAACATGATTACGGGAGAAATTACAAATATTTCATTGGCTTTATATCTCAAGAACTAGATAAGAGCTTCTAAACATAAAAAATAATTTTTGAGATTAGCACTAAACGGAGAGTCGAACTTAGCAAAATTCACGCAGGTCACAATTTGTTTGTAAACGTTCTAACATTTGAGAGCTCCTCGTGCTCAAAGATATTAATTAGGCAATCCCTGAACTTTTGATTAAGAAAAAAAATATATAAAAATTAGGTAGGTAAAGGTCTAATAACGACTCTCCATAGTGGCAATACAATGACATTGACTCGGTGTCCTCTTCGGTCTGCATATTATGAAGGAGAAAAGATTGACTCTAAAAGAAGTTTTGGTTCGCGTAGATTTAAAAAGCTCTGCCAACTTCGTGCATGGGTTTGCTTATTTTTATTCTCTGTTTCAATGACCGATACCTACTTTTGACATCTTGGGTATGACGGACTGAAACTCCATCTTCGAGAACTTTCTTTCAAACTGAACATATTTAAAAATCAATAATTTTGGTCGAAGTTAAATGCCAAAAAATCACTTATTCAAACGGAAATGAACTGGTCATCTGCTTAATCTTGATAATATACAAACATTACTTTGTTCGCAATTAATTGAATGCCCATGTATAGAAGTTTCATTAAATTTCTTGAAGAAACATTAACAACTTCAATGTTGAATATCTAGTTTACTTGTGATAATGGATATATTTTTTAATGATAGGTAAATCAAGTATGATGTTTGCTGTGTATGTGTGTGGGAATCAAATCTATTCTAATTGCTCAATTTATAGATCGATATTCCCAATAAATGTGATAACACACTCTTAATCACTTGATATTCCCATAAAAAGTAAGTGAATCACTACTCACATTATTATATATAAAATAATAAATTAAATTATCAAAATAAGGAGTTAATTGTATTTATTGTTAGTCATCCTAGTCCAGAATGTGTTTACATAAGAATACAAAACACTTCTTCAACACACAACGACCATACTTTTATTTATTCTTAATGACTAACTTGTTTTTTTTGCTGATCTACTATATAAGCACAAATATAAAAATATTAACAAAATCAAGAAGAAGAAGAAGCTAACCATATTACTATAAAAACAATACATACCTAACCTATGAAGAATAAGTTTGTAAAAAAAGAACAACTCAAAATGGTCATAATTGGAATGGATGCTTCGAATACCAAATCATAATGGGAAAAAAAAACTTATAAAAAATGTTGAAAATACACATTGGAGTTGTCTCATTATTATATTTTGAAAAAGAAGAAGAGAGAGAAAAAAAAAAAATGAATTCAATATAAAAACTGATGACAAAAAATACACACATGATGCACAATGAATTGCATACAGCAGCAGTTTTATGCAAAATATTCTGAAAATAATTAAAGTGATGAATGAAATTAAGAAAAAATAGAATGAGTCCTACAAAATCTGTTACTAAAGCAATAAAATGAATAGATTACTGATCTCAGCTGATGATATTGGGCAATTGGGCTTATTAGAAACGGCTGGTAGAGGGCAGAAACTTGTAAAAATTCTAGAAGATATTAAGATAGGTGGATACACTGGATACCGAATGGAATCCCTTTAACGCTCATCACACATAAAATTGTGAAAATATACACAATAATACCTAGCAAGGCATTGATTTTCTATATTTCTACATACAATAACATTATTATGTACAACATTAAATTTATAATTCAATGTGCAACGTACGGCGCGGCGTAGGGCAGAACCGTTTCAGGTCACGGTCTCATCAGTGAAGTTGACGCCGCGGAATGTTGTAGGAATGTATTTAAAATGACAAAAGAAGTGTTTTAAAACTGCGGAAACCATTAAAACTCGAATAACAATTAACTGCTACCAGTGTCGAAGATGCGTTCCTATATCTCTTCTTCTAAATTATAATTCTTAAATAAATTATCGAACATTTCAATTTTTTTTTTTTTTTAGTTTATAGGCACATTTTTGTTAGAAATATCAAAAACCTAGTTCATTACTATTGGGGATCACACTCTATCATGCTAAGGTATAGCCACCGAGGAGAGCAAGCCAGCTTTATTAGGTGACGGTCCTAAGCCCGCGTAAAAACAGAAGGTTTGGTGTTAGGAAGGGCATACAGCTTTTAATGAAACTCTGCTTCAAATCTATAATGAAAGATCTATGGATATGGATATTGAGAGAAGCAAGCTGGGGTAAGCCAGAGTTTTTGTCACGTTGAATACACTAGTTCCCATTAGATCACTGAAGTTAGGCAACGTCCAGCGAGGTTGTAACATGTGGGTGTTCACTTGTGTTCGCACCCTCCTGATGTTGGATATTTTTCCGGCCCAACCCAGGCTGGGTAAGGTCTATGAGGGTAGCTGGTTTGCATGTTTCCAGCGAATAGAGGGTAAAACCCCCGTCTAGAATGACCAATAGATGTTAAAGAGACGTTAAGCAAAATTAAAGAAAAAAAAATGGAATAATCGTGTCAGGAAAGGGTTACAACTAAAGAGAGTAGGCACCGTACAAAAGGTTGTGGCATGGTAGAAAAAAAAACAGCCCCGACCCCAAATATAATTGGGAAAGGGTAAATTTAAAGAAGGAGTAGGTACAATTCTATAGACTTTATCTCTTAGAGTAATTGAAACGGTACCTACAAGCAGTAGACACTGCTGCTCGTCACTAACAGGCAATAAGTTTTTTTCTTAAAGTCATTTTAAAAGCTTTCTAGCAAAAAAATCATTCTGTCCGACACATTATTTATCTAACATAAAAATAAGATAATTCATAGGTTCACATTGGCGATATATCCGCTAATCTGGTATCTACTTTCGTTTTTCAAATTAGAGCCCACATTTTTATTCTATATTCTTCTTTTGAATTGACTAATTTGTTTGTTTCTTTATTTTGCCAATTGTGGTTTTCGTGTTGATTGTAAGTGATTGAACGATTCAATTTGTATTTTGAATTTAATCTGTGTTTCACTTCACTTTTCTCCAGGATTTGCTCTGTCAAAAATTTTACTCAGCAACATAATACGTCAATTGTTGCCCAATGTGTGTTTGACATAAGAAATAATCAAAGGCACTGGTTCTTCACTTCACAACTAAGTTTATTATGTTTAATTTATTTTCACACAAACAATGACAACAAAGATAATAAATAGACTGTATATAAATGAAAGTTTTAAGATCCTAGAACTAGAAATAACATCAGAGGATATAATAATGGTTAATATTGACCCAAGAATTCAAATGAATGATTTGAATGAAACCCAAGTAGACTATTAAAACAATAGACAAATATGAAAGGACTCTTTTACGAAAGGTTTAAAAATCAAGATAGTAAGATNTTTAATAGGTTGTAAGAAGGGTATTTTTGGCTTTTAATTTTAATTTTCCAATTTTAATTTTAGTTTTAATTTTAATTTTCTTATTTTAATTTCTAATTTAATTAATTAAACTCTGAATCGATATTGTCAATCATTTATATATAGTAAGATATTATATTCTAAGAATTCTTCACCTTTGTGTGAAGAGGAAAAAAACCCAATATGAAGAAGACTTTTTGAAACCCTTTAACCTCTTGAATCCTGAGATCCCATGTGGGCCTCAACACCAATAAAACATTAGAAGTATTTTGACAAAGCTAGGGGCCCACTCCTTCATTTTATTTGAGCTTATCGAGTTTGAGAGATATAGCGGATCTTAGTTCTTCTACAATATCATACATAGATACAAAAGCAAGTTGTTACTGCATTAAGCTTGTTAATGTACTTAACTCCAAGACAGAGTATGTGTGTGGTACTCTGGTACACTATTTAATTTTCTCCATATAAAATTTATCACTTAACTTTCATCAAGAGATAAATTTTTCCCTATTTTGGATTGAAGGAAGTCCTTGTACTATTCTTGCTTCCTAACTCATTGTTTCTAATCATGTTTATTGTTTTATAGCATGCTGCAAATCCATTCTTCAAATAGATATTAGTAGCCTTAACTTTTTCAATCCTTTATGCAACTTTGCAAATCTATTCGCTCTTCATAATTTTAGTAAAGCACGCTTTTGCATGATATCATATTATTTGATAATGTCCTCACGCTTTTGGTTGTACTAAATTGTTCGCTTTTTCAGTTTAATTGACTAACTTAATGTTCCCAAGAATATTACAAAATAATTTAATTTCAATGTATCCTAGAGATCATTATCATGAACTCACAGAGGGAAAACATTGTCCCTTCAAACGCAAACATTTTGTTTTAAATAACTTGTAAAAAGAGTAGGTATTTATTTAGTTTTCGGTGGACAGTTTGTTTCGCAGTTCAAAATTCAGCGAATCACAAATAAGTTCGGACACAGCTGCCGCTTCTTGAGAACGAAACGAAAAATAAATTGTAATAATATTTTACCAGGTACCTGCTTTTACCTGTGGCAAAAAATAAATAATTATATATTTGTTTTCAGAGGGACATACAGGTTGTACTTATATAAGATATATATAGATTTGTATCGATATGATATCATTTTCAACTCCTGAACAGATTCATTCTTGGACGATTTAGTCTAATCAATCATTTTTTAATTGTTTCGGATTATGAAATAAATTTGTCCTAATGCCCATTTTAAAAAGCGTCTATGGCACCTTGAATACACCAGTTTCCGTTAGATAACTCAAGTTGAGCAACCTCCAATGATGTTTTATTAAGTGGGAGATCACGTAGCTTCGTGCCCTCTTGATGCTCGCTTTTTTCCGGCCCAACCCAGTCTGCGTGACTTGAATGTGGGTAGCTGGTTTGTAAGTATCTAGCGAAATGTGGGTAGCTGGTTTGTAAGTATCTAGCGAAACCCCATCTCGAATGACCAATAGATGTTAAAGACAAAAAAATCTAAAGCTGCGGTGTTCTTAGTTATCATTTATCCAATAATAATAATTGAGAAATTTTTAGTCCATTCAACTTTGTACTAGTTAGTACCTCAAGTATTTCTCAATGTTCATCTACTATGTTTAGCTGGCTCCTAACAGCTCTTCCATTGACTAAAAGATTTCAATGTCTATTTTTACGAGTATTATATCTTTGCGGTGGGTATTTTATTAATTCCTTCGTCAATAGTACCTAGTTCCTCTTTCATGAATTCCTTATAGAAATTATAGCTATTTATTTTGTTTTCATCTTTTCATTTGTATTTGTTTATTATAGATGATTCGTTTATTACTTCTACTTTGAGTTCAACCGAGCTGGTTGTTGCTTTACTTTTAAATGGGTTCTAAGAAGTCGTCATATTTTTATATTTTTCATAGCACTACCTACTAGGTTAAAACTATGCTATCAAATTTTTTTTTTTTTTTTTTTTTTGATAAATTACCGAAGGCGTAATTTCTTCCAATCTATATATGACTTTCCATGAGGAAAAGTAAATCATACTTGAGATTGTAAGAAGTTTCTTGAGGGTGACATCCTCACGGGCCGAGTCAACCTGAGCTGATGGTGTAAAATAACGCAGAAAGCAACTCTGTAATATCATTATGTTTATAACTCTTATGTTACTGACGTAATTATGTTGCAGTGATTGTCAATGTTCTGGGTGTCCATGTCAATTATCAGTCTCCAAGAACGGATGTATGATGACAATTAAAAACATAATCCGTATACTGCAACTTATCTAGAGCTGCTGTTTCATACATCTGGCTACCATCGGATACGATGATGCTACTATTGAATGAATGAATTTGATATTTTATGAAAACGAATACTCTGGTAGCTTCATAGGAGCTGTAACATTCTCAGTGAGACAATATGACTCAATTCAGAGAAGTTAAACACACTCATATAACAAAATGTTGAGGTTGTTTTTCTTACTTTTTTAATGGATAGTACTCAAATCATTTGGCCCAAGCGGTCTTACATTGGAAGATATCAAATAGACATGCAGTACGATTCCAATGTCCTTACCAATAACTCAAATAATTAGGCCCAAGTTGTCTCACATTGGAAGAGATCAAATAGACATGCAGTACGATTCCAATGTCCTTACCAATAACTCAAATAATTAGGGCCAAGTGGTTTCACATTGGAAGAGATCAAATAGACATACAGTACGATCCCAAAGTCCTTACCAATAACTCAGATCATTAGGGCCAAGTTGTCTCACATTGGAAGAGATCAAATAGACATGCAGTACGATCCCAAAGTCCTTACCAATAACTCAAATCATTAGGGCCAAGTTGTCTCACATTGGAAGAGATCAAACGGACATGTAATTTTCAAGTTTAGTAGATCTAGTGATTGAGGGAGATGATAAATAACTAAAAATAATGATTGCCCCTCATATTTCATTGGGCACTGATATGCTAGCCCAAAATTAGAATTTTCCCGAGCACATTTTTTAACATCATATGGCAAGGCCATAAGTAAGCTCTTGTTTTTTTCAACAAGAAAATTGTACCTTTAATTTCTAAATTATCTTTTTTATTAAACGAGAGCAATCAGCTCTAGGTGGATTTTTAAGAACTTAAAAGGCATATTTATTGATGGGAACAAAATCAAAAGTTATAACAACACCAGGCATGCTTATATTGTAGACAACACAGAAATCATTTATTGCTTTGAACTCAATGGATTTTACTGCAACTTATGTATCTTCCAAAATATTTTAGGTCGTCACTCAAAAGATAGCACACCAAATTGTTATAGGAGCATATCATGTTTGAATTTTTCAATTTCTCGTGGTCCGTTTCCTTCTATCAGAAAACCGATTTTATCGAACTGTATTGATCAACATCAGTAGCATATCAGCACAGTCATGCTTTGTTATTATGTAACTATTTTAATTGGACTCATTGATTTGGAAAATTGAATTAGTGTTAGATTACGAACCAATGGATGATATGTTTTCATATTCCACTATTGGTTTCATTTTATTTCGTCTAAGTTGTGTATGTTAGCATACGTAGTCATGACGAAACATTTACGTACCCTTCTCATAGATATTGGGAGACGGCAGATCCTTTCTTGGGCTCATATCGTGAAATAATTGTTCCACAGATATTATTCTACCAGATATATTTGGGTGTCTAAAGTGTTTTTCAATTACAGTTGTTATTTGTCAAGTCAAGTGATCTGCGTCATAATAATACATTTGTTATGAATTATTAGAGCACCATACACAAAGGCTCCACCAAAGAAGTGTTTGCACACTTCAAATATATTTTTGGCTCATGTCCTGCGAGAATTAATTGATATAAAATACAATAATAAATTGGGATTTTCCAACTATTTAAATGTATTTGTCCTGTCTGCTGTTCCATCATCTGAGATATTATAGTAGAATTCATGAATAAAGATCTCGGCATCTTTCAGCATCACAAAAACCAACAGAGAAATTCAAAGAGAAGTCTCTATGAATGGTGAAAAATTAAAATTAATGTTTACAAGTTATGAGTTATCATAACACTCATAACACAAACAACGGCAAATATAAGGGACTGCTTAGCATCCCATCGGGCAGTCAAGTCAGAGTGAGGTGTCACAAGATAACAAGCTAGTTATAAGTTACTAGCTGTTTTCCCGTGCTTCGCTACGAATAAGTATAGATTCTGCAACCCCACTGGAGCGTACCTCATTCCATCATCTTCTATACAGGCTGGATTTGACTCAAAGGACAACAAACAACAAGTCCTACGATAATATTTGGGAATCTACTTAACATAGAAATTTTAAATTTGTATGAACAATAGAAGTACCAGTATTAGAGGACATGGGATTATTAACATATAATCCCCAGTCCTCAATGTTGAATTATCAACGGCATTGTAAAATCTCCCTGACAGAAGGATCCAGACAAACTACCCTTTAGATTATTAGATTAAATGCCTTAGTTCATTTTTGGAGATATTTTTCTCAGAGACAGAACTACTTTTTGAACTAATTTGTTGAGATTTCTAATGTTGTTTGGATTTCAAATACATTCAAACGAAACATTACAATTCTAGATATACAGGGTGTAATGAAAAAACATATAATCCGTTAACCACGCATACTATGTTTTTGAAGTTATACTTCTTTAGGCGCGATATGAAAAAATGATAAGAGTGAAATTTTAAGATGCGCGCGCACCTGTTCCAAAAAATTACCACCGCATCAGTGTAACACAAAATTATTACCGCATCAGCGTATCACAAAATTAACACAGATGAACTTATTTATGAAAAAATGATGACAGTTAAATTTAAATATAGTCGGTAGCTTTGCTTACTCTTGACGTACGCATATATACAGACATGTTTGATATCGTATTTCTCATTCTGTATCCATGGAATATCGTGGCTCAGTGGCAAGGCCCCCTGTTTCCTAGTTGGTAGATTTTTTTTTTTACTATTTTCTATGTTTCGAGAAAGGTAACCCGTCCAAAATAAAATTTAATTTGTCTTATTGCTATTGGAATGATGAAAAAAAGTTTCCACATTAGCACTTGTAATTTCTTTGGAGGAGAGTTGAGAGTTCCGTCATGTCGTACAAGAACGGCGAAATAGGGGGCATGCAGTGTTGAAAGACATAATTTTGATTTAACACTCTTGTTGGTTTAACTGTTTAACTCAAATAAAGCTGGGATTATTTTCTAGTTACAAATTAATGTGATCTGATTTCCAAAACGGGTCCTCTAGCCAGCGCCTATGGCACGTTGAATATACCTGTTCTCGTTAGATCACTGAAGTTAAGTAACGTCCAGTGAAGTTGTACCATGTGGGTGTACACGTGGGTTCGCGCCCTCGTGATGCTTATTATTTTTCCGGCACAACTCAGGCTGGGTGAGGTCAATGTGGGTAGCTGATTTGCAAGTTTCCAGCAAATGAATCAAACCCCCGTCTTGAAAAAAAAGGGTCCTTCATATTTAAGTGAGAGATCATATTGATGTATTCTACATGGGGCGGGACGTTGCTGAAAAGGTTCCAAGTTTTGTTATGCCCTGTTTAATGTAGCACCACTTTTCCATAACAAGTAGGTAAATGTAAATGCATAGGTACATCTACATAGTTGCTGCTAAGAGGTTTTTTATATTAAGTTACTAGAGATAAGAGCCTCTGAGATGTTATGATACATTTCAATAACAAAGATAACGCTTTTGTCAATAAATCATAGCATTACAGAGTAAGTAACATTTTTTTTTTTTGTCACGGTGATGAAAAATAATGTGCAAGATATATAATTATACAGGGTTACAGTATTGGACCATGTTGATAGTATATATAAGCGGGGCCATGAGGAAATTCGCTGGCTAGGTAGTAGTAGGTACTGGTGAAAAATATTGTTGAAAATGAAAGTACCTATTTTTGTGAATTTTGGTATTTCGAAGAAGAACATGTAGAAAAGTAGCATGAACACTCAGAAATGTGCACGATATTAAGTTCCGCAGTTTGTGTGTTCCAAATCTTCATTGCATTTGAGGCTTTTTAAAAACTATGGAAACATAATAACAGATCATGCTCTCAATCATGTTTTTGGGTGAAACCCCAATTGGATATCTTAAAAGTTTTTTTTACATTTTGTTTGCCGAATTTTTTTTATTGATTTTTCAATATTTACCCACATGTTATACATTGTGGCATACAGGGAAAAATTAGAACTATACCACAAAAAGGAATGGTGTGATGCATTTTTTACCACAAATATTATTAACCTATAAAACTGTGACAGAGTACTATTCAAAACGAGAAGGGCTCTTCCAAAAATTGGTTTTCAGGAAAAAAAGATACTTTTCGTTCGAAAACACTGCGGAAAATGAGAACCCACCTCTTCAGAGTCCTCTGCCACGAACTGTTTCTCAAATGAAAAGTCTAACTGTATTTAATTCTTAGTTGAAATATTTTACACAGAATTCACATCCCATGTTTTATTATAGTTTTGTGATAGTTTAGATACATACTTGCAATATTTTATTTATACCTACACAATATGATTTATGAATAGTTTATTGGGCGCGCGAGAATGAGATATTCCCTATAGTAATGTTTTTATATCTTGGCAGATCGAATCGAAGTGTGCTCAATTGGCCATTTTTGTTGAAAATATCTTTTTTCTTTTAAATTTGGCTTAACGTCTCTTTAATAGCTTTTAGTCATTCGAGACGGGGGTTTTACCCTCCATTCGCTGGAAACTTGCAACCAGCTACCCACATTTACCTCACCTTGCCTGGGTCGGGCCGGAAAAATAGCCAGTATCAAGAGGGCGCGAACCCACGTGGACAACCACATGGTACAACCTCGCTGGACGTTGCTTAACTTCAGTGATCAAACGGGATCTGGTGTATTCAACGTGCAATAGACGCTGGACTTTTGATTTAAATGAAAAACAGTAAAATCATTTTTAATGATTTTCCCGAATTTGCAATCATATTTTGAGTTGATCAAAGTTCCGTTTTAATGTGATTTGAGCACTAAAATTTAAGTTTAAAGTAAAGATTACCTCGAATTAATATAAAAAACGCTCGACACCAGTCTGACTAATCTCCCATCAAATTATAATAAAGAAGAAAGTATTGTAAGGGATTGAATTTTTGATTTGAATTTTATGTCTAGTTTTCATTGCCATTGGTCTATGTGACCTCAGATCTGATCATTTGAAGGAAGTTTTACCATATAGGAATTATATATGAAGTTAAATTATTTACCTTAGGCCCAATTAACACTTTTGTCACAAATTCAGTGAATTTTACTTTGGTCGTACATTATACAACTGGTATATCCTCGAGGAGTAAAGAAAATGTCCCTTTATGCTTATTTCATTATCTTTTTTTTTTTTAAAAAAAAAAAAAAAAAATAATAGGAGTAAGACATTTTAACTTTATCCAAAATTAATACAAATAAACTGTTTTGGTATCAAATTTGTCATAAAAAAATATTGCAATCTTCTATAGTAAGCGGCTTCATGAAAACCTATCCGAAAAATTACAATAGTGATAAAAAATGCTGAAATGAATAGGTAGTAAGCGACGGGTATTTTCTTCATGAAAACCTATCTGAAATATTGCAATAGTGATAAAAAAAAAAGGCCCAGGCATTACACTATAATAGACAACACTGTTTGTTCTCATTGCTTCAGTCCTTTCTCACCTCTGCACTTTTTCTGCCAAGATTTGAAAAATGCACTAAGTCACGCGATGTACTATCAAAATATCTATTGCCTATGTCTAAAACTTTTTTGATAAGGCCAGTGACAATATTATATTCAAAAAAATTTTAGAAATAGACAATAGATATTTTGATAGTACATCGCGTACCCTACACAGTACACAGCTCGCGGGGAATAATACTCAGTCAAATTCCATCCTTAAACTCGACTAGACTGATGATGAATCGAAAGATTCGAAACAAGTTTCTTCATAAATTAAAATAAATAGTGTTTTTGGTAAGTGTTTTGTTTAAATTTAATTTATTTAATAGTTAATATTTTTTAACACTTACGAGTATAATTAACATGTTATTCAAAGATTTAAATAAAATAAGAATCCGATATATCTCAGATATAAATGACATTCTTCAAAACCAAGGCATTATTCCTTTCACTAAGGTACACAGAATTATAATAGTTTGACCACACATACAACTTACGGACGATTTCCGAATGACGAGAAAAAGTAAGGATTGCCAGAGTTCACACAACGAGGAGAAAAGGAGTCGAAAAATAAGATGGATGGTCAATGTCACGAATAACAATGTCAAAGGACAGGATGCTTTGGAGGTCTATTGTAGAGGAGGTCAAAGCCCACACAGGGCTGTAGTGCCGTTTCGTAAGGTAAGGATATATGCATAAGACTCTGACAAGCATCTTAGCAACAGAAGACCATCAAAACTTAATCATCGTTCACTACTCGTACTTTTGATTAGAACACTGCTATTTGCAGTCATACGGTGACAAGGATGAGGAATCTGTTTTAATTTTTACATATTTTTTATTTATTTTTAATTTAGGCTCGTTGGCTTTATATTTTACATTTTCATATCTGAGTATCAGGAATTATTTTTGGCGTGTACGGTCTTCTGTTAAACACANGATATATGCATAAGACTCTGACAAGCATCTTAGCAACAGAAGACCATCAAAAATTAATCATCGTTCACTACTCGTACTTTTGATTAGAACACTGTTATTTCCAGTCGTACGGTGACAAGGATGAGGAATCTGTTTTAATTTTTACATATTTTTTATTTATTTTTAATTTAGGCTCGTTGGCTTTATATTTTACATTTTCATATCTGAGTATCAGGAATTATTTTTGGCGTGTACGGTCTTCTGTTAAACACATCCAAATTATGAACACTCAATCATGCGTCAGTTAGCCATGAGTTTAGCGAAAAAACTAAATCATCTCCACATGTCGGGTTCACTTTGTGTTCATATTACTTGATTGAACTTCAATATTTTGTGTGAGTGTGTGTGTGAGTGAGATGGAAATTAAAACAAGTTTACAACTCTTGGAATGTAACCAAGTGTGAACAAATTAAGACTACCAAAAAAATCCATTATTTTGACAACACACAGTCCGACAATGCAATTTATGATAAAGTTATAGGGTATCATGTACTAATCGTAATGGCTAAGGATGACCATCATGAGGATCATAATATAGTTTATCTCAATATAAATAAAAACTGGTTCAAACAGCTTCCGTTGTCAATAGATCATCAGTCATCATAAAAAAATTACAAACAAAGGAGATCCGGATTCTATTTACTGTGATGTTGGTTTTGTCAAGTGATCACGTAAAAAGTCGAATATTTACATTTTAGGTTTAGATTTGTAACGAGATGTATTCAACCTCGTAGGAATAAGTGTTCATATCATGGAGACATGGCCGCAGGGCCGGATTAAAGACAACTAATAGTACAACACATGGATTAGTGTTGGAGATATAGCGGTATAAAAGATACCTAACGGTACTACACATGGATTAGTGTTGGAGACATAGCGGTATAAAAGACACCTAACGGTACTACACATGGATTAGTGTTGGAGACATAGCGGTATAAAAGACACCTAAAGGTACTACACATGGATTAGTGTTGGAGACATAGCGGTATAAAAGACACCTAACGGTACTACACATGGATTAGTGTTGGAGACATAGCGGTATAAAAGACACCTAACAGTACTACACATGGATTAGTGTTGGAGACATAGCGGTATAAAAGACACCTAATGGTACTACACATGGATTAGTGTTGGAGACATAGCGGTATAAAAGACACCTAACGGTACTACAAATGGATTAGTGTTCCTATCATGGAGACATGGCCGTATGCATGACACCTTACCGTACCACACATGGATTAGTGGTCATATCATGGAGACATGGCCGTATAGATAACACCTAACGGTAGTACACATGGATTAGACAGCGATTGGACATTATTATTAAGTGCATATGTACTCAAAAGATTTCCACCTGGTCGAAATCTCACAGAGAGTATATTCATTTCGGTCAAAATCGAACTTATGTATATTATCTTTTTTGGGAGTCAATCATTCTGGAGTGCGGTGAAGGAAATTGTTATTTTAGAAAATAGAGGATGCTAGAGTGAGTATAAGAGAGGCACAAGGATTCAACCATGTGTGAAATTATTCCTCAAAGGTGATCTTTTGATTCAGAGTGCTTAAAAAAACATTTCCACTTTCAATTGAGAAACAAAATTAATTGCCTTTGGTACTCACATTAAATATTTAATTTAACATAATCTGCTTGTGAGTATGTCAATTAATCATTAATATTTCTTTCTGTGTTGAGAATAAGATCATTCAAACCTACAAAATTCAGAGACTTGGCAGAAAGTACCCCTACTCTAGTTTGGAGTGAATATTAGGTATATACAGAGTGTTCGAAAAGACCCGGGACAGATTTTTTTATTTTTAGCGACTTAAGATAGAGACTTTAAATTTTATATGTAGATTCACAGGGTGTGTCTATTTTTTGCAGTAATTAAAATTTCTACAGGGTGTCTCAAAAGTGGGTAACCATACACCAACTTTCGATTTTTAAATAGAAACCATTATTTTTTATTTCATATTCAAATTCTACACGCAATCGACTCCTCACTCGATGCTTTGATCAAAGGGATTTCTGACCAATCATGGATTTTTCTTCGGAATAAAAATGATAAAACGAAGAGTGTAATACATCAAATCAGTCAAGTTGTTATGCAGAATTTCGTGGTACAATTTTTTTTTTTTTTTTTTATTTTTTTACACTTTTCATACCCAAGAAAGGTAGAATTTCATTTTTGGTTATTGTCAACATTTCGTTTTAACATTACCCAATTTCATTAAAATCGGTTTAGCCGTTTTGGAGGAGTATGGTAACAAACACCGTGACACGAGAATTTTGTATATTAGAAGAAAGATAACAGTCTTCAGTGTGCTCAATACCGATACAGCATACCCCTCTGTATGGCCAGGCATTTATCTGCCTTAAATACTACCCGCATGTGGATCCCTGGTCTCATGGTCCAGAAAAGATTATGCTGAACATATCCAAGACTGCCAGTCCAAAAAAGCCAAAGGTTTCGATGGCAAAGAGAGCAAAAATAAAAACGTTTCCTTCTTCTAACTCCTTGTACTTAATGCTTTATCCTCTCGGTTTGACCGCTTCCTCCGGACATTTCAAGGAAAGATGTATGTTGGTTTTTGTCAGGTTGTCCACATATTATTATGTTACGTCCCACATGAACGGTTTACGGTTTTTCAATGGGATCATTGTCATGCCATATTGGTTTTTTCCCATCCTGTCTAAATAGGCCGGATGGTTTGAGAACGGTCAGAACATGGCATGATCTTAAGGCACAAGTATTGACAAATATTCGTTTCTACACAAAAGAAGAACTGCTTGTTCTTTTGTGCAAAAACGAAGCAAATAACCAACATTAAGCGAAAATACTTATTCGAAATTTTTTCTTCAGTTGTAGAGATTTTTGTGCGTCTCGTTTCCCTGCACCAAACCGCAAACATCTATTCAGTGCATCCACTCTTTTCTATCCCTCCTCTCACCAGTCTTCCTCCAGATTATCATTCCATTTCTTCTTCTCCACTCTATTTACAGTTTCTGCATTTTCTTCTCAATGTAACTTACATTCTTCCCTTCCACACATTACGAGCCCCTCTATTCTTCTTTCATCTAAAATCACCGTGTGGACAGTAATAAAAGTAAAAGTAGGCAATTCACTTAGTTGATGTAAAAAGACGTGTACGCTTCTTCTTTGTAACAAATAATTCGATTATCAGATGTTACTGTTTACGAAATATACCAATCTCACAACAAAAAATTATCATTGAAAAAAGCCAAGTTCCACTTATTCAACGCTTCTTCTTCTTTGTAACAAATAATTCGATTATCAGATGTTACTGTTTACGAAATATACCAATCTCACAAAAAATTATCATTGAAAAAAGGCCAAGTTCCACTTATTCAACCAAAAAATTCTGCCCATGAAAGTAGTGATATCTATTATTGGGGCCAAGTTTATTGTTGCTGCTGTATATNCTGGCGCACTGCCGTGCGCTCAGATATTACGAAATATACCAATAGATTGCTGTACAAGTTGAAAGTTCTTACTATATTGTCCTGCAAAAGCCATTGTTCCTTATTAGCCCACTCTCGCTAAACTTCTGATTTTGTATGTTTGAAAAATTTTCATAAGATTTAAGTTGATTTATTTATTATTCAGAAAAAAACATGAAAAAAATTATTATGATAATTTTCTCACAGGGCCTCTTAGGAAATCCCGAGCATGGGAGAGATTCCCCCTCTCGTCGAGCCTGCCCAGGACTGATTCTATGATTTATATCTCCATTCTATTCCCTATTTTTATCTAAAACAGAACCCAGAATTTCAAATGGGTCACAGTGGGTAGTTGCTGTCTATGATGTACTAGATGCTACCCATATTGTTTAATAGTGTTTGCCCCTGGTCACTCTAATCCAGCGTCAACCCCTGTTCTTTCTATAGAGGAGTAAATTAGATTATTGAATTTGACTACCCACGCCCTTCCACTGTTTACGAAGAATATAATATTTGATCCATTAAGATGATATTCTAAGGTTATACCCTAATACATATTTTTGATAATGGCTATTGCTCAGGGCAAGCTATTCATAAAATATAGTGATGCTCTGACACGGACGCAAACGAGAGAGATCAATCTTGTTCGAAGAATTTTTACTTTCTGCTTCCTACGTTCAATGAAGACCACAATGTTCGGACACTAACGCAATCATTGAGAGAGAGGCCTACTATATCCTTAATTGAGTATACCTTGTTAAATATACATTGGTGAAGCATTGTAGCCGGCGTCTATGGTACGGTGAATACACCAATTCCCGTCAGATCACTGAAGTAAAGCAACGTCCATTGAGGTTGTACCATGTGGTTGCCCATGTGGGTTCGCGTCCTCGTGAGGCTGGCTATTTTTTCGGCTCAACCCAGGCTGGGTGAGGTCAATGTGGGTAGCTGCTTTGTTAGTTTCCAGCGAATGGATGGTGAAACACCCGTCTTGAACTACCAATAGATGTTAAAGAGACGTTAAGCCAAATTAAAAAAAAAAAAAATCATAAATTTATTACTCACATTAGGTAGGTTTGGTTTAGTTTTTCTAATAATAGCGGATTACTCTCGCTTATTTTTATTTTAAATATTTTTGTGAATTGTCCTGATAATGTCTCCAGCAAGAGATGAAATATGTCAATTTTTTTTATAATTGACGAAACGGGAGTGAATTTTAAAACCAAGATTTTGCTTTGGTCAATTTCTACCGCGATAAATCTGGACATTCATTAAGCTCATAGAATCATATTTCATAAGAGTGAGTTCTACATTTCAGAGACCTATATGTATTCAATATCTTTTTATTAAATGTTCAACTCCTGTATTTACAATTGTACATGTTTAGTTTTCTAATTTTATGGAAGCTATTTGTTCTTGTTTGAGTGTTATGAATATTTTCATTTCGATTATGATGCATTTTTTTTTTTTTTTTTTTTAGGACGACGGGTTATGTTTAATTTGATTTTTTATTTTTTTTTTGTTTGCTGTTGTTATTGATGTTTTTTTAAATTTCTTGGACTATACGGTTGTTGTTAATGATCTAAATTTCCAAAAAAAAATTACAAGAATTTAATTGGAAAACAAGTTCGTTTGACAAATTGAGCCTGGTAAGCACGTGATTTATTGAATGTATCATTCATCAAATAAAACACTTTCAAATTGTCAGCAAGTATCAAAAAGGTTATTTCATAAAAAAAGAAAAGAAAAAGGAGGTCTCAAGTTGAAAGGCCTTTTAAATTTTGATAATTATGTAAAAAGTCAAGAGTGAATGGAATAATATTATGATAACATGTCGCATGCATTGAAATGTGATCTACTTCAGCGGTTCCCAAAGTTTTGACCGGTGTCACTACACTATGATTACCCACCTGTATAAGGTGGTCCCAAATACAATTCAGAATGCTTGAAATAAATGTTCGTGCACTGTTGTTTATTTCATAGAATTTCCGACAGCTAGAGGAAGCGATAAAAAAAAGGAATGGACAAATATGCGTCAGGAGTTTTTTCAGATCTTGATCAAGGGCAATACCAAACATTGAGAGAGTACAAAAAAATACTTGAAACTTCTCAGTCTCAAAGATTTGTTAGAACACGTAAAATATCTTCATTTTTTTCCAATTTTACAAGTTCTATTATTTTCAGGAGATTTGTTGGTAATCGCCCCACGTAACTCTCTAATTTTTATGCTTTATATTTCAGATTACTCAGAGTACCATTAATGAAAAAAAAAAAAAAAAAAAAAAAAAAAAAAAAAAAAAAAAANAAAAAAAAAAAAAAAAAAAACAATTGTCCGCCGTAAGTGTGACCGATTTCAAGAAAAATCGACATTTTTGATACATTTTTGATTTTTTAGGGTCTAATTGGTGCTTGGATCTTATCGTTAGTCGCAGGTCGCAGTGTTATTCAAGGAGGAGGAGTTCTGTAAAATACTTTGAGCAGAATCTTTTAGCGCATTTTCGCCAGGTAGCTGTACAATGAGCTCCCTGGGACAACTGAGTGACTGCTGTGATTGCTTTATAACTAGGGTACTTCCCACCGCTGCAAATCTAACACTTTAATTTTAAATCAAACGCAATTAATTATTATTATTTTAATTTCACATATTATTCCACATTAGAACTTGAAATTTCAATCATAATAGAATAAAGTTATGTGCTACACAACTTTATTGGAAAAGTTCTCAGATCTTGAATGTCCTTTATTGGCCTTTGACGATGCAACATTTTTTTTTACACAACATTTAAAAAAACAGAAATCGGATCGGTATTGAAAATTCACAAAAGAAAAAAGAACGACTTCTACAGGAATCGAATGTGAATCCTTCCTATCTACAATACAGAAGTGCAGAAGCCAAAAGTATTAGGTATGGAATGTAACATGGAATTATAATTGTAGAATCAAATGACAGACTATCTACTCGTAGTTCTTTGGTAGCTGTGTACACCTTAAAGGGCATGCACACTAGGCCTGTCGAGTGTGAATGCATGAATATAATAAATTAAACACCTAATTTGACACGTTTGCTATACAATCAACACATGCTGAACAGATTCAAATAAATTTGGTTACTCTGAACTAAATTATTGTAATTTTGACATCAACAGTTATCAAATTTCTAGATTTTTGTATTTAATCCCTCAAAGTCATAATCTCTTTCTGAATATAAATCCGCCTTTCTCTAAATCTTAAAACCTTTCAGAATAATGATTATTAACCGAATATAAAGATTATAAAAATAAGAAGGGTCATCGAAGACACTTGCAAATTTATCGTGCATACATCAAAGGAAGTAAAAAATTAATAAATATTAAAAAATAAATTTATGAAGAAGATGATGAATATAATAGCGGACCAGGACGCGATTTTTTATTGTCAACAAACAGAGCAAACCAGATTGTTTTAGAACANTTTTTTTTTTTTTTTCAATTAAGCGCTTTAACCTCTGTGGTCGTTCGCGTTAACTTCTCAACGAATTGATTTTATCCATTAGTTTGATGGATTCTAACAAAATAAAAAAAGAATCAACGCTCTCGACGTTATCAGGTTACGTGTGTGTTGATATTGGCTAATTGTGATACTTTTGCATTGATGAAAAAAATCAGCCTGTGCTAGCTTGGCTGCCTTATTAGTTCTTTATCATTCCGGTACTCAGGGTACACAACGAAGAGGCGAACTGCACAAATAATATTTTGTGAATCAATACATACCTAGATACTGTCATCTAATTTAAATAGAAATACTAATAAAAGCAATCTGTAGAACTTCCTGAAAACCAGTTTCATTGAATATAATAAATGTCCAAATTTCATTAAAATCGGATAGAGCGTTCGAGAGTTGTCTTGGTACAAAAACATGAAATCGTTGATGAAAATAGAACACAAAATATCAATGAGCAAAAATATGAGCACCATATAAAAATTATAACAATTAATACAAATACAACGAAACTCCGTGGTAAGTATTTCACCAAGTAATTGATTTGTGATAACGCGTACAATAATTATATTATATATTACCTAAATTAATTATTCTTTTTTAAGAGGAGGGGTAAGGCAAATGAACACTGAACCGTTCAAAAATTCAAAAGTTTTATTTTCAAATGGCCAAAAAATAATTATGACCTTTACACAATGCTTTGCAAATGAGTTTTGTCTGCATTAGTATTACGAAAATTCGCTAACAAAAAGTGTATAACTGTTTAGTACCAAACAGTTATCCCTGTTTAGTACCAATTACAGAATGAAGGCTTAACGTGTGTGGAGGGCATACGACTGTGTCTTCGGGCGTTGTCATATCCCCTTCACTCGTTTAATGTAGCCATAACCCCTGACGAAATGCTATGTAGTGCCGGGGATAAAAAAAAAAAAAAAATAAAAAAAAAAATAATATGGGAGCACCTCCATTTGTGTTCTTTTTAAATAAGAGCTATTTTAAATATTGATAGAGTATTAAATTTTAAGTAGTTTTTTTTTTTTTTTCATATGCCTTCATAAAATAACAATACCGAACATTAAAATTTTGCTATTGCTTTCTAGAAAAAAAATTGTTCTAAAATTTATAGATAACATAATGGTTTGGTAGCTACTTACACTCTGACTGGCCATCTAATAACTTCATCCAGAGGTCAAATTGTTGATGATATTTGATATCATGAATACTAATACTCTCCTTTATTGAACAAGCATTGAGAGGAATTCTTTTGTTGAAGAATTCATTGACATGTTGTCTTTTGATATTTAAGTTTTGCGCTATCACACCAGTAGTGAACACATCTTCCAGTTTCAAGTAAGGTGTCTCTAATGCCTTCATATAAACGTCTTCTACAATATCACTGGTAAATAAATATGCTGGCCCGGTGGTAAAATCTGGATACATATAATATGCATACTGTACACGAGATACGAAATATTTTGAATCAGCTTGTCTGATAGGTCGCCATCTTTTTGCTACCCTACCGAAAATTGTTCTTTTAGAATTTTGATGCGCTTCTATAAAAGAGAGAAGTTTCTGTATATTAATGAACATATCATCGTCAGTCTTAAGAATAAAGGGAGTGTCTGGACAATAGTCATGAACCCACTCCAATATGGAAACAGTTTTTAGCGTTAAATTATCGTAAGAATCGATAAAGTTTGCCTGGATCATATCTCCATATAGAAGAGATTCCTCTGTGACAATTTTATTGCCGGCTTCACTCCCATCACCAACAACAAACGCCATTGCTATGTCTTTTCTCAAATTGTATGAACCCCAGGTGTGTCTAATACCGGACCGTTCTTCCCTGTGATCAGGTGCCGAATTGATCAATACTATAAATTTCAGTCCTTTACCTAGCTTAGGACACAAATCATCATTAGGAATGTTAAAGCCAGCGACGTATAATTCTTCAGTCTTGACGCTCTTGTTATTGTTTACTTTCTTTTTCTTTACAGGCAAAATCCGATGAACAGCAGATTCTTTGGTTTCTATTTCTGAATGTATATCATTCGAAGATCTGGAAGCCTTCTTAACTGCTACGGAAAAGTCAGTGACGGCACTAAAGTTAGTGACATGTACGGTTTCTAACATGTTGTTTTGAATTCGTTCCCTCTTATCTTGTACAGTGGTATTTCGCAAACTTTTGCTTTCCATTCTGAAAATAACTGACAGAAAAACTAAAACTTAGGAAAACAAATAAAACAAACATAAAACAACAGGAGATAATGTAATAATTATGATATCGGAAATCAGAATATCTAAATAATTTAGATATTCAGAATATCTAAATAATAAAATTATTTTGCAACAGAGCGAAACACCTGATTATAAAATTCCCAGTAGCCTCAAATTTAAACTCAAATTTGCTCATTAAAAATCAAATCGATTAGATTAAAAAAAAGTTTAAATAAGGCCTTAAATTAGTTTATGTAACACGAATATGTGATAAAGATTTCATTTCCAATCGAAAATAAATATAAGATGACTTCTTAATAGAGGTCTATGTATAAATAAATCAATAGGACAATGAGTGACCAGAAAATTATTTTGTAAATCAAAAGAGCATCATGATTAATTCTCATCAAGATACTAGACACCGAGCAGCTGAAAAAAAAATCAAAGCAGATATAGACAAAACGAACAAGGCCATAAAGCAAATTTCTAACTGATATAAAATAAGTTAAAACCTTTACGATAGAGAAATTTTCTATTCTTCCAGAATTCGATTTGACCCTGAAAATGTTCAAATATTCTAAGTGAATTTTCCTTCTTTTTATAGAAATTTCCTCAGGAGTTGAATTATTTACATTTCTTTCAAATAAATTGAAGAAAAAACAGGCCCTTAAATTACCTTCATTTATAAATTCAGATTTGAATATCGGCTCTGCTTTGAAGAATTGTCCGTTGTTAACACTATAAGAGGAATGTATTACGATAAATGACAGTGCAACCAGTCCGAGTAAAATAGAGTAAACCACTTGGACTTGAATTGACATCACCTGAATCAAAAAAAAATATGTTTAATAAGATAAGCAAAATTATTACAGTATTAACATCAAATGCGCTCATGTGCGGATATAGGGGTGACCCGGGGACCATGTACCCCCTCCCCCATTTTTTTAAGCGGGCGGTGTTTCTCAAATTTCATTATACCTAATCACGTAAAAAAAATAAAAATCAAATGAATGGTGATCTGCTATGTCTTTTATCGCATTGAGTTATCGTTATTGAGAGAGAGAGAGAGAGAGAGAGAGAGAGAGAGAGAAACTGCAATCGAAAGATTTCAAGGTCATCGTTCAACGTTCAACTAGGGGCTTCGATATTCCCTAGAATGCATGTTGCATGCTGTAGTCGTGAAAGGTATTTGTGGTAAGCTCCACCGCTTTTAACATATTAGGTATCCTACCTCGATAAACATTGCAATAAAAAGTACTGCCAGGACCCGAACCCCCGGCCTCTGGGTTACGAGTCCCCCACTCCAAATTTTCTATTAGTTATATTGTGCGATTGTGCCTCCAAAACAAGAGGGCTATATCCGCGCATGAATGCGCTGACCCGAATATTTATTAAAAAAAAAACTAAAATTTTACTTTAATTCTTCAACCCAGTCAGCGTTCAGTCCACGCTCAGCAATTTTCACAAAAAAATAATTTCCTGAATTATTCAGTTAATAGCTCAGATTATATAGGAATGTCTTCATTATTCCTTAATCGTGCCGAAGTTGGTAATTTCTTCGAATTCAAGTATGACTAACTTCCAAAATAAAAATAGGCCATACTTGAATTCGTGTGATCTTACATTCTCATGGGCCGAGTCCACTTGAATAGAATGAATGCTCATACTAAATTTCATTAAAATCGGATAGAGCGTTCGAAAGTAATGATTGAACAAAAACATAAAAAAGTGAATGAAAATCGATTACGAAATATCACCTAGCAATATCAACAGCAAAAACATGAGCACTAAATGAAAATGATAACAATTATCATCAAGTAATTTATTTGTCATAACGCGTACAATAATTATATTATATTAAACGGAATATCATTTTTGGGGGGAGGGGGCAGGACAATTTTAGCACTGACAAGCGCTCTGGGCGAAAAGAAAGATTTTTTTTCTTGAAATGATGAAAATAAGTTTTCAAAATAGCATCATATAAAGTGCAAAGTATGCACACGATTACGAGTAAATTCACCGCAAAAGTGTCATGAAAAATCCTAAATTAGAAGCAATCGTGAGGCATCGTTGTCGCAGATTGTCGCACCTGTGGAAAACGAGTTTTTAGCAGGCAACAAGTGCGAAAATACGAACTACTGTGGAAAGAGCTAACATCAATGTAGAATTTAAGAAACGTGACACTGTTACCGTTACTAATTACATGGGACAGATTGGTAACAAAGCTTAATGCTTAATAAAAGAAAATATGCATACCTTCATACAGACATTAGTAATGAAAAGAACATGTGAGAATATATTTGTGGAATTTAGGGAAAAAGAAGAATTATGGATAGGCATATCGAGGAGATGGAGGGAAGAGAAGATGAGAGTGAACCTTGATAACATTTTTGAAATTCATAGATTTTCTTATTGACAATAGTCCTCAAGCATATAAAAATAATCCACTTAAAATATTACGAAAACTCCGCCCCTGAGAATTTGCCGCCCTGGGCAAATGACCATAGTGTCTATTTATAAAAATGGGCCTGAGGAGGAGGCTAAGGCAACCTTGAACCGTTCAAAAATTCAAAAGTTTTATTTTCAAATGACCAAAAAATAATATTAACCTTTAAAATACGTAAATTCGCTAACAAAGAATAAAAATATGTAAAGTATTTAAAATAATATTTGAGCATCTCCATTTGTGTTGTTTTTTAATAGGAATTATTCGTTCTTGCAACCTATATTGACGGGGCATTAAATTTTAAGTAGATTTTTTTTCTTCTAAAAATCATATGGCTTCTTAAAATAGTAATATCTGAAGTAGGTATTAATATGTTGTTATTCCTTATTTTGTAAATATCTTTTTGTATTATAATAAATATACAATGTAAATATAAGTATGTTTATAATAATAAAATCAAAAATACTAAACAACATTAATAGGTGTAGTTAAAAAAATCCGTAATATCAAAAGTTGAGTAGGTATGTTTTAGCATTTTCTAATAATGATTCTAATAGAATATTTAGAAATTACCCATTATCCTATTCCTTAACTTATATTTACCTATTTATGCTAAATTATGGTTTAAAATAAAGAGCGGTAATTGCGTTCTTACGCCGGGCATAGTTATGTAGGTACATCATAGAATAATTATTTTTATGATGATGAATAAACGCCCTCAGGTGGTGTTTCATTCATAAACAAATTATGGCAACAATAATTATTATCAAATTAAAGATCGAGATAATCTCGTCATGCGCTAGAAAAACAAGAAGTATGCTTTGGTCTATCGTGAGGATTCCGTTGTACTGCAGACCAGAAGACCTTCCTCAGACCCAAAGATACTGAAGACCCGTTGTGTCCCCACTCTACTTTCCATTTCGCTCCACCTTCTTGAGATAGAAGTAGCATGATAGAGAGAGAAAGAAAGTACGAATGTGACAGAACTAGGGCAATCGTCCTCAGGCGATAGATCAGTAGAAGGAAGAAGGGGGTACAATTCCTACCTCAAGATCGCTAAATCTCCCTCTTTTGATATAGTTCATTTGTTATCGGGACCTCAAAGTGAAGAGATGCTGGCGTGTGCCGTACATCACGACTGAAAGTAAAAGTGTTACCAATAGGGGTAGGAGATAAAGGTGGGGCATCATTAGGATCTTTAGGGAGGGTCCTAACGGTACACAGTGCTCGTGGGAAGGGGTTGTTTATGGTGCAGAAACTGGGTTGCGGCGGTCAGGAAACAATGCTAAAACTGTAACAGTAAAAGTGACTTGGAAACTGGAAGTTACTGATGACTGGTGAATTGTTCAGTTGCGTGCGACAGTTCATCTGATGATGTGATTATAACAATTAATATTAACTGTGATGTGATCTAATTGAAATAATAATTTAAATATTTAGATATTATTTAATTTTTAATCAAAAACTAAATAATTTAAATGAAAATAGATTTAATCACAACTCGTGTGCATAATGAATTAAATATTTTCAATTAATTTATTTTAATATTATTAAATTATTTTTCATTGTAGCATAATTTCTGTGTTTTCTAAATTTCATATTTTAAACTAAATTGATATTTTTGAACATTTTTTTATATTTTGTGTGCTGTTACTTGTCCTTGCATTATTATTGGGAAGGATTATCACATATTAACCCAGGTATGAATTTTGTTTGTTTTAGAATTTCTTTTTATCAGATTTGGTAGCCACATTTTATGCATAGATAGCTACTAGCAAAAGATAATAATATCATATGGGCAATTTTTGAAGTCAAATTAATAATACAACAATTAAAATAGTTAAATAACTTTTTCTTTTCAATTTTAAATAAAAAGAATAGGTTTTCTTTTTTGTGTCTTATAGTTTTGACACAATTGTGTCAAAACTATAAGAAGTCTACAAAGGTTATGCGATAAATAAAAATAAATGCCACCTAAGCTATGTTTTCCATTAAAATAAAGGACAATAATAGTTATGTTATAAATAAAGAGTAGCTATATTTATATTGCTAATAAAGCTCTGTTTTCAATACAAATGTTCAAGAAATGGGTGGCATACTCATATTTTGAACAAAAATAAAAGACAAAATAATTGTTTTTGTATAAAAGGAATTCAACATCAGAAAATTGAAAAACGAAAAAAAAATAATAAAAGAAAAAAAAAAAAAAATAGGTACAACTAAATAAAGTTAAAATCGTTAATTCCAGTTTAAATGAAAATAAATAATTCTAAGATTTCAAAAAATGTTTTTTTTAAAAAAAAAAAATATATGCAACAAAAGCTCTGATATTAGCAAAAATAGTCAATGAAAGATAACCTATGATAATTACTAATATAAAAATAAATAAGTGGTTTTATATCTGCAAAAGTAAATCTGACATAAATTTTGAAATTCAGCTTAATATTAAATTTACCTATTATAATTTTTTACAGTTTAAGTTATAATAGTACTTACTATCGCGTGTGTGATCTGTGAGTCATTGCTAAATATTCAACGGCTAATATTTAGAACACCAATTCCACAAAAAAAAAAAAAAACTAAAGGCTTCTAAACCATTATTAATATTCACGACTCTTTTAAATCGAACAATTGGTCAATCTATTTTTTAAGAAAATAGGTAAGAATATATTTTTCGGAATCTTTTATTTTGAAAATATTTTTTTATTGTAAGAAAATTGTATTAACTTAAATGGTAAAAAACTAAAAGCATCGAATTTTCAAGTCATACTGATATCAGCCAATCAGGTATTTTTCAAACATCTAGTTAACTGATAAAACTATTATAAATGATGACTTTAAAAGGCTACTTTGTTAAAATTAATATTCTTAATGGTTCCAGAAATATAATTTCCAGTTAAAAATAAATATTTCAATAAGGAAAATCTAAAATAAAAATCTTAAAAAACAGATTTCTAGATGTTATTGATATTTTTTTTCTTGCGCAAGTGGAAAAGAGTATGTATTTCATATACAAGTGCATACCCTTTTCCACTTGTTCAGAATACCTATACTAAGAAAACTCAACAGGCAGGCTCCTTAGAGGCATGATCTCTCTGCTTTATTAGGAAAAAAATATTAGGAAATTCACTTAGGAATTTTTTAAGATCGATAATGTTCAAACACGATTTAAATACTTTAAAATGAAAGGATTGAATGATATAATTATTGCATTGTAATTTGTTATAAAAGAATTCACATAAATGAATTTGGCTGAAATATTTACATAACCTTACAGATTTTTTATGTGTAAAGAATGAAGAGACAATTTTTCATACGCTCAATTTTACGAACTAGGTGAAACTTACTTATTTTCACTAGTTCGTATTTAAGAGAACATACTATTTCTTCAATTTTTATTTATCTTTATAATGGACTGGAAAAAATATTATCCAATTTTGATTCTTCAGATTCACAAAATTTACTAAATTAGCTGAAATTGACTATCTCTGATGATGTACTCAGAAAAACATGAAACTAGAGAACTCCATTAAATATTTTTAGTCAAGTGAAAATCAATAAAATGATAATTTAAAGATAGATTTTGACATATTGAACAAAACAAATCCCCGTACTTTTCATTTTCAATTTGAAATGATTGCAAATCATTTAAATGATGACTTTAAAAAATATGAAAGTAGAAAACAATGTGGAAATAGAAATAAGAAAATTTCATTCAGGCCGCGTCTATGACACGTTGAATACAACAGTTCCCGTTTGTTCACTGATGTTAAGCAACGTCCAGCGAGGTTATTTCATGTGGATGTCCACGTGGGTTCGCGTCCTCGTGATGCTGCTGGCTATTTTTCTGCCCCATACCAATCTGAGTGAGTTCGATGTGGGTAGATGGTTTGGAAGTTTACAAGGAATAGAGGGTAAAACCCTCGTCTCGAATGGCCAATAGATGTTAAAGAGACGTTAAGCAAAAAAAGAGAAATTAAAAAAAAAAAAATCAGGCACACTTATAAAAAAGTAAAACACCCACATTGCCTTATCAATAAAACAAAGATTGAAGAACTTAAAACAATATGATCATAATAAAAATATAGGTATCAACTTTTTTTTTTTTTACGGTAAACTCGGGTGAATGTAATCAGTGATAGGAAAGAACATTTAACTAAAAATATATTTATTTAAAAAGAAAGGGAGAAATTTATTTGTGATGTGGCTAATGTTACTTAGTATGCACAAACATTTGAAGGAAATCCTCATAATATTAAGCAATTACATTGTATTCTAAGTCGGATTGCCTTTAAATTTTCTCCAAAACAACATATCACTTGATTGAAATGACTTGTACTGTTTAGAACGCATATTTTTTTGGCAGCTGTTGTTGTTTCTCTTTCTGGGTCACGAAATTTATATTGTTTATAATTAATATAATCATAGAAAATATATTGCCGCTCTGCATTTCTCCAATAGCTGGTACTTTATGTTTTGACAAAGCGATGCCATTTTGCGATTAATATTACACAAGTTGACGACCAAAAATCTGTTTTGATGTTTTCAACTGAATTCGAAAATGAACTCCGTTTTGCTGTATCTCATCAGGATTTTTCACAAAATTTCAAAATCAATTGTGACCCATTTTGTAATAAGCTATAATATATCGATGTGTAATGCATTTTGGAAACTTATTATCCGGATAAAACTGAGAATGAATAAGTAGATGAGATAAATACAAAATGCCTATTCTCACGAGACAATATTATTTTCATGAAGATTTGTATTGAACACCGCGTAACAACCTGCAAACACTGCATTGTCCAGCAGGGGAAAATTGACAACCGTTCAAATGTGATTCATGCCCTGCTTTACCCGGAAGGAAAATTGCGTTTATTGTAGTGATATTTAAAGTGTGTTGCCTCAGAACTACTTTCTTGTAATATTGGGTCTGTGAGAGAAGAACAAGGAGAACCTTTCCACCACAAGATATCAAGGAGCTGAAGAGAAGATACCGAGGAAGCACGATAATGATTGCTTCAGAAGGCCTTACCAGATGCACTTCATAACAGAAAATGTACCGAGAGGAGTCTTAGAGTTAAAAAACAAAGATTTTATGTTTATGCTAAATCTAATAAATTACCTTTCAATCGAAAGAACATAAACTTTAAATATGGCTTTTACGTACAATTTACGTAAGGGGCAAAACACGTGAACAGAAAAAAAGAATTGTTGTAGTAGATATATATGTTGTATTAAGCAAAGGTTAACCTTTGCTGAGCTAATTCATCCAGCAACAAAAATTAAAAACTAGAGATAGGTCATGTTTGTCCCAAGTTTTATTTGAAAAATAGGTACTTGCCAGAATAAATATAAAATGACTACAGACAAAATTGAATTTAGAACATTAAATTAGGTATTTGAACATATTAGCTGAACATATTTGGTTATCATGATAATAGAGCAGGTAATTTTGTTTTATTGTTTCCATCATAGCATTCTTAATAAAACCTACCCGTGAGAGTTGAGAGTCGTTTAGTTCATAAAATAAAAAAAATATTATGAGGATTGATTAAGAAAAATCAATTAGAAATAACGAGAATAATTTTAATTACAGTAAGTAAAATTTGTTTTACATCTCAATCAGCATCTTAAGCCATTGGCGAAATATAGAATTTGATAGAGAACTAAATGATGCCATCTATGCAATCAGAACAAAAATAGTATGGCTACCTATTGCAAAATAATGACCATTTGATAGAAAATGGATTTGCTGAAAAAGGGCACACTTGTATTAAGTATTGTTGGAGCAAAATGATCAATTTTTGTGTTCCGATCTTTCTGGTCTGTTGAAAAACAATTTTTTCCCAAGGAGTAAAATCAGAAATACGCGTACCTATATAAAAAATTTAGAACATAAATTCAGGGGCTTTGTATAATTTTCATTTCTTGTATTTGATAGTTCTATAAGAAAAATTAATAGAAAGTTTCGCAAACATTCTTCTTCTTCTTCTACGGCTTATTATTCCCGCTCAGGCGGGGTCGGCATTGGTCGTCAGTCTTCTCCAATTATTCCTTTCATGCACCTCCCTGCCAGATAGCGCGTTCTTCCTCAAGTCTGCACTCACGCAATGTTTCCATCTTTTTTTTGGTCTGCCTCTACTTCTTCTGCCTTCAACTTCCATCCTTTCTATTCTCCTCACAACGTAGTCATCATGTCTTTGCTCAACATGACCAAACCATATCAGACAACTTTCTTGAATTTTCTTCTTTTTTAATGTTCTTCTTTTTTATCACCTCGTTTCTAATCCTATCCATTCTCGTCACGCCACATCTCCATCTTCACATTCTCATTTCTGCTACATACAGTTTTTTCTCCTGTCCTTTCTTGATATGTTACATGGGGCTAAACTCTACTCCGAACATCATCGTTGGTCTTTCCACTGTTTATAGATCTTACTTTTCAAAGTTCGCGAACATTAAACTGAAAAATTCACAAAGACTGCCATTTTGTTAAGTCAGTCGCTGTTATACAGTGTATAGTTATTTCAAGTGTCTTTTCCATTTTTTTTTTAAATATCTTATGGCTCAAATAAAATAAAAAAAAACAAAAACAAATGTAAAAATGTTTGATTTTTTTCTGATCTATAACAAAAATTATATTTCTATAATGAAGAAAAATTATGAGACTAATTCAAACCACTATCATCCGATTCACATTTTCCCTCTTAATTGTTTTCCATTCTTGTTATTTATATTAATCGTAATTGATTCAACTTTTGATTCAAATATTGTCTAATGACCCTTATCAGGTTACCTTATCTTTTGATTTAGATCAGTCTTGGAGCGTTTCAAACAATTGCTTGTTAATCAGTTGCAAGTTCCATTGTGTTGTGTAGATGTAGAGTAGAGATCAAATGCTAGTCTGACCTGATGAAGAGCGAGCGCATTATAGTCGGTAATGATAGATAATGTAATCAGTTTGACGAGTTGTAATTTAGCTTAATGAATCATTCATTTGATAGGATGTAGGATCAGACATACCGCATGCTTTCATCTTAACTTTTGAATAGATCTTTTAGTATTCTCATGTTTAAACTTTTAGACATCCAGGGATGCACACCTTTCATTTGATAGGATGTAGGATCAGACATACCGGATGCTTTCATCTTAACTTTTGATGAAAGCATTTTGAATAGATCTTCTAGTATTCTCATGTTTAAAATTTTAGACATCCAGGGATGCACACCTTTCATACTTTTGAAATTATTGTTATAATATATTGTGAGACATGTGTAAATTTTTGAGATTGCAAGAAGATCCCGATTTAAAATACATTCTCAATATCCCATTTATATCGTCAATTTGTGTTGGGCACTTAAGAATACTCGTATAGTTTATATAATAGTAGCTTTTTCGCCTGTGCTTCGGAACGATTCTTATGTTGCTATTTTTGTTTTCCAAGGCCATGAAATTGGGGGGGGGGGAGTATGGGTTTGTGTAGACCCTTTATTGTGCATTGTGCAACCTTCAAAAATCCGAGATTTAAACGTTTCGCCATGAACCTTAGAGGCACAGCCATTCTGACTTTTTAGTATTTTCCAAATTTTATTTTGCCCGTCCCGGTTTCGAACTTATAGTTCTGGAATGGCTGGTCAAAGCTTTGCGGAAAGTGTCCTAAAATAGGGATTAAACGGCCACCTAAAACTTTCTGTGTGTTAATAATATATATTGTCGCGATAAAATAGAAGGTATCGGACCGTGATTGTCCAATTTTGGTTAGTAAATTAGAAATTTGGCCTGAACTCGAAAATGAATTATATATTTTAGTTCTCATTTTCCTTGGATCGTAGACCATGATTTGGGGGGGGGGGTCTATTCCCATCAATTTTTCTCTATCTGCTACCGTTTGAGCTGTGATATTGTAACAGACAACCCCTACCACATAGGTAAACACAAATATCTGATATATATTTAGATTGAAACCTAAACACATTATTAGTATGCAAAAACAGAATGCTAATTAGATACCGATTATTTTCTTCCTTAAAACCAGATAACAATTTAGTTGGAACTGCAAATATCTAGCTTATACCATCAAACAATTATAATTATTGAAAACCAACAATTTAGTTGGAGCTGCTAATATCTAGCTTATACCATCAAACAATTATAATTATTGAAAACCAGATAACAATTTAGTTGGAGCTGCTAATATCTAGCTTATACCATCAAACAATTATAATTATTTATAACCAGATAAGAATTTAGTTGGAGCTGCTAATATCTAGCTTATACCATCAAACAATTATAATTATTAAAAATCACCATCAATAGTAGAATCATCGTGTTCGAACGTAACCAGATATAAATATGATTTAGCGACCAGCATACCTTAAAAATGATCCTGTTTTATTAAACACGTTGCCCTCTTTTATTTTGTACAGAAATTTCTGATAAGAACTTTTTACTAAGCTTAATGAGATCCAAGAGTTGACATGAAATGTAGCTAAATTCACATTTCCTCAGAAAATGAGCAATTCGTATCTTATCTTAATAAGACGGCAAACTTTCTAGATCCATCTCAAATCTTATTTTAGCTTTGGTACAATCACGTGCATCCTCATACTCAAGATGCCAACATGTCACTAAGAACATCTAAAGAACATCAATATTGCTACTCAAAGATCTATATTCAATCAAAATATATCTTCATAGGGCTCTTCTCTTATCAATAGGTTTCTTGTTTAGGAATGCCTATTTTCTTGTCCAACCAATTTACCATTTTATCTCAACTAGAATCACGTCAGAAAGACAGAAAAAATAGATTGGTAGGGATTTATTTTTCTATTTTACTTTTAATGTGTACCAATACAAAGAAGACTGAAATATAAATGATTTGTTGTAAAATTGATTTCCCAAATAAATAAATCTAATGATAAGAGATAGAAAATTAAAATGAATGGGATCGATGTTCACCTTTTTACAGAGTATTAACAAAGTATATTGAGCTTACAATTCCATTTGAATGTCTTCCTTTCTTGGATGTTATGAATATTCCATGATTGCTTAACCCCATGGGGTTACCATATTACTCGTACATCTGCGTAAGGCTATCCTTTTCCGTGGAATATTTCTAATCATCTGTATGCGGCTTTTCACAAAGAAAGAAAATGTGTTCGTTAAAAATTCGTATTTTAAACTTCGACAATGTGTATCGAATTGTAAAATACGTGAAATCAAATAAAAATAAATAATAAGTTTGATAATATTTCATTTCAAGGGCTAAGTTTGTATATTTGCCATACAGTGTTTGTTGGATGTACACAGTGATAGCGATACGTCCTGTCATATGCATAGAAAAATAACAGCGGTATCGTAACCACGCCTCCAGTCTATATTTTGAAACGTTTATTCCTGAGGTCCCATCTCTCAAAATAGGAACTTCCTGCATCCCTCTATTATATAAAAAAAATCTGGTGTGAACATCACACGACTTTCCTTATGTATAAAAAGAAGAAAGTATTGTAATGGGCTGAAATTTTCGATGTCGACTTTTCAATGCAAAAACACGTTTTGAAGTCCCCAGAGCGGAAATACAATTATATATTACACTTCATCCTAAGTTGTATTATTCACTTTCTTATATGAAATAGACACCAAGTTTAAAGTTCTAGCTAGTACCGTTCTCATTTTAAGCATGATATGCGTAAACCGCTAAAAAGCGGCTTAAACCGGCAACGGTGTATTCAATTTCCACCAAAAGCTTATTTTTCCGTTCATGGCATAAAACTGACATAAATACCAAATTTCATGTCTCTAACACTTTTACAAGGAATCAGCCAACGGTGTATTCAATTTCCACCAACAGACACACACACACACACACACGGGCCAATGGTTGAAACTCGAGATTGGGAGGAAAGTAAAAAAGTTTTTTGTTTCTTGATATTTATTATTGTGAGGGGACCCCACTGGAGAAGCGAACGGAACATGGGGTGGGGGTTGATGAGTGAAGAGATCAGGGGGTTATACACAATTTTCTTTTACGCGGTCACAGATCGGACTGAACACGATTATTTTTCGGAATGACAAAATGATTCAGCTTGTTCAATTCGCACAACATTTTAGCCTGAAGATTTTGCTATTCCGGATTCTTAGTTATGCCCAGGCAATATTTTTATTATATTGCCCACCCAAGTGTTCTGGGTTTTCAGATTATAATATCATTATGTTCTAATTAAAATTATACATACCTACATTTCAACCTGATGTTAAGTTAATTAGAGTTTTTTAATTAATTTCAAATCAAATATTAGAAAATTATAACAACATCTTCTTGAAGACTTCAACTCATCTCTCAGCATCGTCAGATTAATAACACAACCTTCTTTTCTTACTCCTTCCGAAATTGCAAAATCATGTCAAATATGTTGGATTATATAGTTTTATGTTAATTTTGTATGTGTGCTCCTTGTTCAACAACATATATTAAACATTGTGACAAGCTTCTTCATGATTTTTTTTTTCATTATTAAATTTGATGTTTAGTCATATGCTTATGCATAATATGCATTAAGGTTGTAACAAATATAATGTCAATATATTAAGCCCCCCCAAAAATACCACTGCGTGCTATAAAAATTCTCCGCCAAGTCTTCACCCCAAAAAAGATATGAAATCTATTTTGGGCCCCGCTATCCACTCTTCCGTTCTTCGAAATACCTAGTGACTTTAAATTCCGACCCCACTCCAAACGATTTCAGAATTTTAGTCTGATTTTCTCACTCTCTTCACAAACACGCAGTCTTGGTGGGGTACCTTTGATTATTATTAAACGTAACAAATTTATGAACCGCTAAAGTAGAACAAAGAAACAGAGGGGTCCCTATCTCCTAGTGGTTAAAAAGGCATAACTGCCACTCATGAGAAGAAAAAAAAATGAGCTATCGTTCATCAAAATTGGTCCAGTAGTTTTGGTTATAAGTGCGTCAACATAAAAGAAGAAGCAGCAGGAGCAGACGATGAGAAAAAAAGTGTACTTTTCGGAAGCATATATCTCCGATTTGACAAACCGATTTCGTTGAAACTTCATATACTTCGTCTCTGAGTTCGCCTCATACGTAGGAAATAATCACTTTTATCCTGAGGTGTGAAGATTTTCCTCTAGAAGTAGCTGAAATCGGCAAAGTAAGCTGTGGCGTATAATATACTCTTGGTAGCTCCCGCAATTTTTTGACTTGGCGAGGCGGATAGCTACCGCGCTCCTTAATGAAGTGGTGTAGGTATATTAGGAATATAATAAAACTATACCTGTTCCAATCCGAGCCAGCGTCAGTGGTATGTTGAATACACCAATTTCCGTTAGATCACTAAATTTAAGCAACGTTTAACGAGGTATTGACTTGTAATACGCAAATGAATAGTCTAAAAATGGTATAATTGTAGTCACTTGGAAATATTAATTTGAAAAAACTTTATGTTATAATATTAATTGTAGTTGATAGATAAAGTTTTTTTTTATTAATATTAATAAATAAATAGTCAATCATGGATTCTTCTTTTTTCACAAAAAAAAAAATGTCTTTTCCTATTTTGAAAGTTTCAAATACGCCCTACGTTTCTGAATTTCAGTGATCTAACGAAAACCGTTTTAGCTCCCAACGAATTTAGGTATTGTTTGATCTGCATTATTTTTCTTTAAATGTCCCTTTGTCTATATGTTTGTTCTAATTTATTCCTTGAACATCTAGTCCAATTTTTGAAACACTTAGGACCTCAAGGCGACCTATTATTTGAGTGAGGTCGACAGTTAGATCTTCTGTCCCCTTCAAAATTTGCACTAATATCTTTTGCTCGTACCATCCATCATCAAAAGAGATGTCACCTTCATCATTCGGGGGCATCATCATTTGAAAATGATAAATGTATACAATCCTTTTTTAATTTGATTTAACGTCTCTTTAAAAAACTATTGGCCATTCTAGACGTGGGTTTACCTTCCATTCGCTGGATACTTGCAAACCAGCTACCCACATTGACCTCACCCAGCCTGGGTTGGGCCGGAAATATAGCCAGAATCACGAGGGGGCGAACCCACGTGGATACCCACATGGAACAACCTCGCTGGACGTTACTTAACTTCAGTGATCGAACGGGAACTGGTTTATTCAACGTACCATTGACGCTGGCTCATACAAGCTTTTTTTTCTTATTATTTGGCTTAACGTCTCTTTAACATCTATTGGTCATTCAAGACGGGGGTTTAAAAATCGCTGGAAACTTGCAAAACAGATACCCACATTGAACTCACCCAGCCTGGGTTGGCCCGGAAAAATAGCCAGCATCACGAGGGCGCGAACCCACGTAGACACCCACATGGTACAACCTCGCTGGACGTTGCTTAACTTCAGTGATCTAACGGGAACTGTTGTATTCTACTTGCCATAAATGCTGGCTGGTTTATAAAATCTTTATTAAGACGTACTGTATTAATTTGAATACAGTAACTATTTTTTGTGAGGTCACATTTTTTTTGGTTAATTGGATCAAAATTTTAATAACTTTAAAAATTTTATGCTTGTCTGTTTGTTCCATCAAATATCTAGATTATTATTATAAGTTTGGGTACTGGTGTCTCTCACACAGCAGGCCAAAGGAATGATGTAACTGATACATTTACAGATGTTTATATTCTGCCAGAGGAAACAGACATTGCAGTGGCCCTACCTACCAACACCAACAAATGGGTTCACTGCGAATTGAAATGAATATGCATTCATTTTAACTACCTAACTACTATATTTCGAGACGTCTCGGTGGCAGAGTGCGCATCTCACTCGGATTGCACCAAGGAGATTTCGGTTTCGATTCTTGGACGGGTCGAAAATTTGATAAAGGTTTTGTCAAATATTCTAGTTGGTCTAGTTGTGATTGGGGGTTGGGGGTAACTCAGCCTCCTGAGGACAATTGAGTATCTATGGTAATAGCGACAAGTGGTAGTATTATAAGGAAATTTTTAAAGTGTAGCTTAGGCTTAATGATATTGGAGTGATTGTTGAGAATACCTTGTAATACTATGATGACCACTGAAATTGTGACATAATAGCACAAACAAATATACATTTAAGTTGGTTAAATTGGGATATTATGTCAAATAAAACCATAATGAAGGTTGAAAATTAGTATATCTTTTAGTCAAGTGAAGATGTAGTAATTTTCAACCTTCATTAAGTATACATTTAAAGGAGTAAAAATTCAATTTAGTAAGGTCGAATTATTTCCGGTGAAAAAGATCATTCGTATCTTCAAACTGCATTATCCCTATCACTTATTAGGGTGGTGAAATTATCGGGTTCGATGGTAGTCAATGAAGATGAGACTAGAGTAATTTGCTCATCTCTTCTCATATAATTGGTTGTCTGTTGATAAAGCATTTACGGTCGCCATAATTTATAATTCACAGTCTTTATTCTCCAGATTTTTTACTTTTCGAGTAACAAGAAAAATTCTGGTGTGAATATCACAAGATTTTTCTTATCTATAAAAAAGAATAAAGGTATGTAATGGGCAAAAAATGTTTGATGTCACTTTATCAATATCAAAACACGTCGATATGTCTGAAGAACGGTAGACGATATCATGTTCTGTGCATTTGTATACTTATTTGTATACTTGACATACATACCAAATTTAAGTTTCTGTGCCGTTCCCTTTCTAGGCAAGATTTCTGTCCAAAATCCAACGTCAGAAACTCCTCAGAAAAAAACACAAAGCGTGATGACTTCAATCAATTTCTACCAATTCACAAACAGAATTCTATACACAAACAGAATTATCGACACACATAACCAAAAAAATGTTGTTTTGGCATTGAACACTGGACCTGGAAAATTCAGCCCTGTCCATTACAGTACTATCCTTACCCTTTTTATAAGATGAAGATATTATATATATAAAAAGAATGTATTATTAAAATTAGTGGATGTGCCAAATTTGAAAATGGAATAGTTGAAGCTAAAAAATTAAGTTATATGATTTCAACCAGCTCTACAATACTAGTTAAAAGGCACCTGGACAGATTGAATATTTGGTACCTAATCAAAAATGTATTCGCCATATTTTTCGAGAAATTAAATATTAAATTTATCATTAGTTTTATCTTTACAACTTTGTTATTTGATAAATTTTTTTTGGACAGACATCCTCGAATTTCACATTTTTCACTTACATTGTAAGGTAGGTATTTATGTTTTGTTTTTTTTTTCTTTCTTTTTAATTTTAATTTGGCCTAACGTCTCTTTAACATATATTGGTCATTCAAGACGGGGGTTTTATCCTCCATTTGCTGGAAACTTGTAAACCAGCTACCCACATTAACTCACCTAGCCTGGGTTTGGCCGGAAAAAAACCAGCATCACTAGGGCGCGAACACCCGTGGACACCCTCATGGTACAACCTCGCTGGAAGTTGCTTAACTTCAGTGATTTAACGGAAAATGGTGTCTTTAATGTGCCATAGACGCCTACTATTAATGGTTTTATAATAAATTATTTTATATTTGCCGCTAATTTCAATCCTTTGCGGGCTTCCTCCTTTTAAAAATATATTAACTTATAACATATTTCGGTATTGATTTTTTTCTTTGAAGCGTGTAGTTTTTATTCTAAAAATGAAATTGAATATTATGAGGGTTTAATGATTTGCTCAAATTTCATCCAAAATAAAGGTGTAACTTTTTTTTATATAAACTTTGAAAAAAAGAAGAAGATAAAAAATGCAACACTTTAAAAAATGCAATTCATATTCACAGAGGTGTAAAGATGTAAAGAGAAGATCTGATTCCTTGTAAAAGATTTGTGTTGTCAATGCCTTAGCAAAAACTTCAGGTCATCTTTCTAGTCTAGATGGAATCTGATATTTTTCTTGATAAACTCAGTTCTTGTACTGCCAAAGCTTTAAACTGGAATAAAATGTAACATACATTACAAAAAGAAATTTAAGTCATTCTTGCACGCAATGCATCATAATAGGGAACTATACTATACAAGATGTACTCAGAAGAAATTCATCGCAATTTTTTCTTAAAGGAACTGGTGAATACACCAATTCCCGATAGATCACTGAAGTTAAGCAACGTCCAGCGGGATTGTTCCATGTGAGTTTACCTCGTGATGCTGGCTATTTTCCCGGCCCAACCCAGGCTGAGTGAGGTCAACGTGGGTTTGCAAGTTTCCCGCGAATGGAGAGTGAAACCCCCGCCTTGAATGACCAATATATGTAAAGAGACGTTAAGCCAAATTAAAAAAAAAGTGAAGTAGGTACCTTTGTTGAAAATTGTGAGGAAACGGAGAATGATGAAGAGCGAGATAGATGGTTCCTGAAATTGAATAAAAATCAATACCACATTGAATACAGACTTAATTAAAGCTTAACAGATAAATGAAATGAAATGCTAAATTCTGGAACTCAATAGGTCCAAAGTTTCAGGAAACTTGTGATGGTGAATTATTAATTGTTTCAATTTATGACAGGCCATTGACAATTTTTTGTTCTGATTTGTTCTGAAAGAATTGCAAAAGAGTAATATATGTTCTGAAAGAATTGCAAAAGTGTAATATGTTCTGAAAGAATTGCAAAAGTGTAATATGTTCTGAAAGAATTGCAAAAGTGTAATATGTTCTGAAAGAATTGCAAAATTGTAATATGTTCTGAAAGAATTGCAAAAGTGTAATATGTTCTGAAAGAATTGCAAAAGTGTAATATGTTCTGAAAGAATTGCAAAAGTGTAATATGATCTGAAAGAATTGCAAAAGTGTAATATGTTCTGAAAGAATTGCAAAAGTGTAATATGTTCTGAAAGAATTGCCAAAGTGTAATATGTTCTGAAAGAATTGCAAAAGTATAATATGTTCTGAAAGAATTGCAAAAGTGTAATTTGTTCTGAAAGAATTGCAAAAGTGTAATATGTTCTGAAAGAATTGCAAAAGTGTAATATGTTCTGAAAGAATTGCAAAAGTGTAATATGTTCTGAAAGAATTGGAAAAGAGTATTATATGTTCTGAAAGAATTGCAAAAGTGTAATATGTTCTGAAAGAATTGCAAAAGTGTAATATGTTCTGAAAGAATTGCAAAAGTGTAATATGTTCTGAAAGAATTGTAAAAGTGTAATACTGCCGAAAGTCCAAGTACACACATACATGCATACGATATTTAATTGATGGGCTCGTATTAGATCGTACACATTAAGAACAAAGTGTAAGAGTGCAGCACCAATTAATATTATTCTTATGAACAAGCATCTGGGTCAAATTATCAAAATTGGATACTGGGTTCCAAGAATTAACAATGTTCTGGAGGTAATCTTGGCCTAATCAGACTTATATTTTCTTGTTCTTAAGGCACATTTACACTGCCTGAACATACACGAGCATTCGTGATCGTTGCTCGCCAGTTTTCGACGAGCACGAACGCAAACGAGCATTTTGTTTACCTTGCCCGAGCATTTCTGACGATCAGTTAAACCGACACCGCGTGGATCAGGCTCGAGCATTCTCTTCGAACATGATCGGCTCGCGGCGACTGTTTACACTGCCTGAACCTCTAAGGTATGCTCGTTCGTCACCTTTGTTCGCGACAAATGCTCGGGCAGTGTAAATGAGCCTTTAAAAATTGTGCTCTGTTGCTATTTAATTAGGAAGTATACTTTTTAGGGCCACAATGAAACTCTGCTATACTAAGCCCAAAATTTCGATCCCTCAGTTTTTACGTGGCTTTCTAAATTCCAGTAAAGTTATGGTTTCTTTTTGGTTAGTTATTTCTTTTAATATTTTGGGGATGGGTATGTCATATATGCAAAGTAAGAATTTATGACTTATTTTATTGAATATACATAATATGAAAAAGAAACAAATACCCATGATGTTATTTGAATCCCCAATTCCCCAAACCGAGCAATGTACATGAGATATGTGCAATTTAATAGAACCTAAGTGTGCTGCTGTCTGCGAACTCCCTCATGTAAGAATTAATTTAAATTTAATTCCTCTACACCCTGTACGTGTTTGATTCTGTCTTGTTAATGATAATGCATACAGATAATGTGATTAGATCTGATTAAGTGAAAAACTTTATTGAGTCTGATAAATCTGTCCGATTAATTTGGAGCAAGTTAATAATTTTATTTATTGGAAGAGAGTCTGCTAAATTATTTTTTATTGGCACTTCCATAGCTTGATTCTAATTTCTTTATCAGAATAGCAAAGTGTCATCACATTGCTTTTTGTAAACTTTTCTCATTGAGGTACAGGAAATAGGAAGTTTTGTTTAAAATAAAAAGAAATATTTAAATTCTTTTCAAAAGAAAATTCGGACTATAAAAGTGTATTCTTAACTCATAAACAAAAATCAGGTGTAGTCTTCCTTTTAATAGCTACAATCACTATGGGTGTTTGATGGGATCTAATACATTGCCTCAGCGAAAGAATCGGGTTTAGGTTTGTTTTGGTTTTATACATTTATAATCTAATTTCTTGGTCGATTTTTATGACAGGTTTTTGGCGTGGTCGTCTATTCTATTCCTATGAAAATATGCTTATTCTTTTAATATTAATAAAATGGCTGACCGTCACTGCTGCTAAATTTGTTTTTAATGCATTTCATAATAATGTCGACTCGCTATCTCTCATATTAAATATAATGTTGAAGGTTAGACAATATCCCAATCGTCTGTTTGAAAGTACCTTCTGTCTTGCTCATGTTTCTCCTCCTGACCCCTATTTTTTCTGTCTGTCTGCTGCTAATAAATTTGCTGCTATTGGTGTTGACTTTTTGAACAGTGCTGAGATTTTCTTTTCGGTAAAAAGACAGCTTGACGTGAACCCTCAAGCCCTTTTACCAGACTGATTGACTCCAGTTCCAATTTGTTAGAGATTGAGAAAACCTCATTTGTTAATTTCGACTTAAATAAATAAATAAATAAATATTTCGCGATAACAGAACTCGTAGCTATTAGATTTTTATCTATAACACTTTTATTCGTCAATTTTTTGACAATTAAGGCGCTTTCCCTGCGAGGTAGTTTTGCGTCGAACGTCGAAGAGTACAACTTAAGAGGGTCATCAATCATCACCAAATTCAACAAATTTTATTCACACAGTTTTGACTGTGTAAGCAAATAAACAAAGATCAGATTCATCAGAACTTTGTTTTTTTTTATGTCTTGGATGACTGGCCTACTATACAATCTTATATCCAAGATAGTAATCTAATCTTTTTATTATTTTCTGTACTTTTGTCTATAAAAATGTGGAAGATGTTAAACTTCATTTCTATCTATAAATTTCATCACAGAATTTTTTTGAAAGATTTAACGTGGAAATTATATATAAATATTAAAATTAACAGATCCTTGACTTCTAGAATTTAATAATAATCACATGTAGTTTGAAGGTGAGCCTAATTATTGAGCTGTAGTAACTATGTATGTTCGCTAATGATCCTTGAGTCCATTATACACTGCATAAGTGCATTGAATATTTTGATGCAGATTCTTTACACCTGCCGGCCTAAAGTAAGATAGATCATATTGCAATCATCATTAGGTCGCAACTGATGTGGTATGTTTGATGTGGTCAGATGTATGAGATATCATATTAACAGAAAACTCTGTTTGCTATATTAGCTTAAAAAATTCTAAGGAGTTTTCGCCATTCATCAACAGAATGTGACATTATCTTATTCGATTATGTGAGGAAGAATGGTAGAGGCAGAAACTGTGATCCCCACCTTTTCCTGTTGTACTACCTATAGCGATGAAGTCATTTCCCATCGCCGTGTCAGAGCCTGAGGCTGTGTGGAATACAAGATTCTCTTGTTTTAATTTAATTTTGTAAGCCTGTAAATGATTAGGATTTTTTTTTTTTTTTTTTTTTTTTTTTTTTTTTTTTNCATCTATTGGTCATTCAAGACGGGGGTTTTACCCTCCAATCGCTGGAAACTTGCATACCAGCTACCCACATTGATCTCACTCAGCCTGGGTTGGGCCTAAAAAATAGCCAGAATCACGAGGCCGCGAACCCACGTGGACACAGACATGGTACAACCTTGCTTAACTTCAGTGTTTAAAGGGAACTGGTGTATTCAACGTGCCAAAGACTCACACATGTCCATATAACCCACCATGCCAATATTTGAACTGCCAGGCATGAATCTATCACTCTAACAGTTGGGCGAATGCTCGTACACTTTGAAAAGAAAATAGGGCACGTTGAATACACCAGTTCCCGTTAGATCACTGAAGTCAAGCAACGTCCAGCGAGGTTGTTCCATGTGGGTGTCCACGTGGGTTCGCGCCCTCCTAAAGCTGGCTATTTTTCAGGCCCAATGCAGACTCGGTGAGATCAATGTGGGTAGCTGGTTCGCAAGTTTCCAGCGAATGGAGGGTAAAACCCCCGCCTCAAATGACCAATAGATATTAAAGAGATGTTAAGCAAAAAAAAACAAAAAAAAAAAAAACATGCTTAATATTATTTCAAAATTTTTTATGTCCGGCAAATTCCCAGCCACCAATTTTGTCCGAATCTAGCTATTACTAGACAGAGCGGATCGGTACTCCAACACGAGCATGATGAATTGATGATATTAGGTTAACATTTCATTTCATTCCAATTCCCAACAAGAACGTAGTAGTTCTTGTCCTAAACTTATAATCACAACAATTATTATTATAGCACTATCCCCAAGGTGACCCAGTTCGAAGAGTACAACAAGGAATGTTATGTTCATCAACCCGCGTATATAATAGATAATAAGAAAAGAATTCGCGAGGCGACGACGTCAGTGTTGGTGATAGGGAAAGTGTAATTGTAGACCGAAGTAAAGATCTATTTTCATTTTCAATATAAAAAGAATCCAATATGTACAGGGTTGTGGAGAAGATTCAAGTATTAGGTGTAGAATCAACATTGTGTAGGAACGTTCCTGTTTACAATTGTTTAAAAAAAATTTAGTAATTTAGAATTTGTTTTCTGCAGCTTTGAAAAAAGGAAACAATATTCAAGATAGAACTCCATTTTAATCTGTAATAATGAAGGTCAATGCCAACGATCATACCTTGCTAAATACACCAATTCCCGTCAGATCACTGAAGTTACGCAACGTGGTACGTGGTCAGTTCTTGGATGAGTGACCGCTTGGGAACACCACGTATCGTTGGCTCATTTTTTCGGCCCAACCCATGCTGGGTGAGGTCAATGTGGGCAGATGGTATTGCAAGTTTCCATCGAATGGAGGGTAAAACCCCCGTCTTGAAGGACCAATAGATGTTAAAGAGACTTTAGCCAAATAATAAAAAAAAAAAATGAAGGTCAATGTAATTTGAATTAATTTTATTTATTTAGCTTAACATCTCTTTAAAATCTATTGGTCATTCTGGATGGGTTTTTTTTGCCCGCATTCACTGCAAACCAGCTACCCATATTGATCTCACCCAGCCAGGGTTGGGCTGGGAATAGCCAGAATCACGAGAGCTCGAACCTAAGTGGTCATACAGTCGCTGGACGTTGTTTAACTTCAGTGATCTGTCGGGAACTGGTGTATTCAACGCGCAATACACGCTGGCTAAATTTGATTTCTGTAGCAATCAATTGAAATATTTATTCAATGTATCTGTATTGACAAATGACCGCCAAAGCATATTTTATTAAATCTGTTGATGATATAACATCGAATTTCAACATAAATCCTTTAGTGGACAAGCCCTCAAAAAATAATCCAAAGATGGTTAATCGTAACAATATGGAGGCCGAACCCCTTAGCCAAAACGAGATGATATATGACCAAGGAATATGTACATTTGGTGACATGTACCACGGCAATATTTTTTCACCTATAAAAGGTTTTGGCATGTCAGGGCCTTATCTCAAAATGTGTAAATAGCAACTGATATCTAATGCAACAAAATTGTAATTTCTGTAAAATATAGTAGAAACTTCGATTCACAAAAAAGGTCCAAAAAAGTGCTATCAGGCTTATAAGCGTGTGCCTCAAAAAAGGAGAGTGCGTAAAGCTAAGGGTGGAAGATTTTCATATTGTCTTATACTTGTTTTATAACTAGTGGATCAAGATGAAAATTTTTAAAAAACAAAATGTTGGGTTCTTGTCCTCCCCAGGGGGCCAGGGCCCCTAAAATTTTCAAAATCGAAAATCCCTTAACACCAGCCACGTTTCTACAACAAACCGCTAAAAAGATAAAAATCATTTTTAAAAAGAGAATATTGGGCCCCTGTGACCCGGGAGGACCAGAGCCCCCAAAAACTATACAGCAAATTTCCTTCATGTCCTAAATATGTATACCAAATTTCGTCAAAATTGGATGAAATTTTCATCCGATTTTGACGAAATGTGGCTTGTATCGCGTGACAAACAAACATACACTAACGTTCACAATTAGCACCAGGAAGACTCCAGTAAAGTTACAGATTTGTGAGTTACAGATCGCATGAATATATGCTTTCGGTTGCTCCCGACTATCCTATTTTAAATATCAAACTTAGGGATGATTTGTATATTTGAAGAGAATTTTTCTCATCCTGTAGAAAAAACTATCAATAAAGTAGAACTAAATGGTGAATAGTCCTATTATATATTTATTACTCAATATTGGTGTAGTAACAAATACTTAACCTGGCTAACGTAGTTTGATAGAAGAAAAAAATTATATAGAGATATACCTGCCTATTACAGCATAGACACTTGTAACTGAGAAAAATCGGTCATCCGAGGAGACAATAAGATTGGTGTTTTCCTTTTTATAGTTAGCAGGTTTTGCTGTGGCTGTGGTTTCATTCACAAATTATAGCTATGACAAAATGATGTCATGAAAATGTTCAGTCTATTTTACGATGAAATGTTATATTATTTTACGAATGATGCACATGCGCGGATATAGGGGAGCATTGGGGGGGCACGTGCCCCGCCAGTTTTTTTAAGCGGGCAGTGTTTCTCAAATTTCATTATACCTCATCACGTAAAAAATTAAAAGAAATCAAATGAATGGTGATCCGCTGTGTCTTTTATCCCATTGAATTTGGGGGGGATAATTCTCAATCCTGAGACTAAATAAAAAAACGTATTTAAAAACTCATCAAAAATTCTGTCATCCGTCATGGCACTTTTTTTCGTCATCAAGCTTATAAAATCGTCAAGATGGCAACACTGGATGAAGAATCGTTATTGAGAGAGAGAAAAAAAATAAAATAAAAGAAACTGCAATCGAAAGATCTCAAGTTCAACCTCCAAATTTTCTATTATATATATTGTGCGATTATGCCCCCCCCCCCCAAAAAAAGAGGACTATATCCGCGCATGATGATGCATACCAGAGCTTTTGCTTGAGTTGGGAGACAATTGAAGAACTAAATGAAGTGTTATCTGCAATCCAAAATGACAGTAAGAATATTTATAGACTGTCTAATGTCTTATCAACCGAAATTTCTCTACCTTTCATTTTCATGTGTCTCCTATTTCATCTCGGGATAACATTTCCTTCAATAATTTGACCTTAAAAACAATTCCAATGCATTATATGCATACCGAACTTGAAATTCCGGTGTCCATGTCTTTTTTTTATCTCAAAATCTGGGAATAAAAAAACTAACAATTGTCCATATCATATCATATGGAATCCGGACAATAGCGGGGATAATAAAACACTGGTCACAATAGATCCAAACAAAGGCCGTAGTAATAATTGCAACGGAGACTTGCAACCAGTTCATATTTGTTGAAGAATTGTATACCCTTGTATGAAAAATTCAAGCTCATCGGGTGTAGATAATAACCAGGCCATGGATTAAAAAAAATTATTACAAAATAATTCTACAATTATTTAGTTGTGGAAACTAAATAAAATCTGTGGTATCTCAGTCATTTTCTATGTTGTCTGAGCGTAATAATTGTTAATTTACCTCGCCAATCTGTCCATGCTGAGTAAATCAAATTATTTTGTGTTCGTATGTTTAAATGCTATTCTTGATATACTCGATTTAACACCGCTGACAGTGTTCTACTAAATAGTCATGCCTGCATTGGATTTTTACAGTATCTCCCTATAAGTTGTCATGGAGTTTAAAAATGTGTAGTACCCAACAAAAGGTGACGGAGAACCGCGTTGACAATATGAATGCTGTTCGAAAATCACACGAAAATATTATTATATTACTTATATATTTCAAGTGTCCCATACCTCAATGAAGATATCTTTATATATACAAATAAAAGGCAATGTCCTGATGTCCTGAGTTACTGATCAACGTAGAGCTGAAACTATTAATGCTACAGACTTAAAATTGGGCAGGGACCTTCATTGCACCATGTAAGTGTGCACTAAGGATTTTGCTTTTTAATGTTAGGTATATAATTTTAAGGGGTAGAAATCGCGAAAATTAAACAATCCCCATAAGAAATACATTTTGGAGCGAAAGAGATAGCATGATACATCATATAAAATAAGCGCGGGCGAAGGCGCGATCGCGGGATACTAGTAGATTGATCAATATGTTCATTTTATTTTTATTTTTGGCAATTTATTTTTATTGATTCTAGCTTTTTTGGATTTCAAATCCAGGTAGCAGCATTTGAATTATTTAATCCGAGGAGACAATTAATTTAGGATGGCGATGAAAACGTCGAAATTTAAATTTCGAGTTTAATTTTTTTTTTTTTTTTAATTTTCGAACAAGGACGTAATTTGTGTTAAGTATAAGAAATCTCCCATTTCTCCGGAAAGTATTGGAAGACTTCAAATTGTTTGAATCAGTTGTCGAGCACGTCTATCATAACATTAATGAAACATTTTCTTTGTCCATATATTTTCGCTTCTAGTCAAACACCACACTATTCAGTTCCTAATATTAACCCTGTACAATCAATGTTATTTGTTATTACTACATACTTGCATTGGGTGATGAAATAAATAAATGGTTTAATAACATCCAAATAAATACGAAACTGAAAATAATTTGTGATCAACAGGAATTTAAGCTGTTCCCCGGTATCTTTATTTTGCTATATTAATTTCTGAAGCATATATGTGTCGGACCTGTGTAAAGTCTAATTACACTTTACAAAGATACGCAATCTGATCTTTCCACTTATATCCTCTAAAGGCCCAGTGTCCAAGATATTGGACATTCATTTTGTAGGCCTAAAAGCTCAGCGTATATTTGTACCTTGTATTCATAACGACCCAGTCTCCAAAATTTTGGACATTCATTTTGTAGGCCTAAAAGCCCAAAACTTGAAGTTGAGTTGTTTTGGACCATGAACATTCATTTCATTTGTCCGTTTTTCAATAATTACTAAGAATTTCAGAGGGTTAAGAAATGTTCCAAAATTTGCATTATTGCAACAACTCAAAATGTCCAAAATTTTGGAGTTTAATCTTACAAACCGCTCAGCAGCTCTGGGCTTCTAGGTCTACAAAATAATTGTACAACATTTTGACACTGGGCTTTTAAGCCTACGAGACACAAAAAGTCTTTGGGCCTTTAGAGGATATGTATAACAAATATCTAAAAAAATGTCCAAATTTTCTGCGTTATTACAATACTTTATCTTCTATAGGAAGAGAAAGTAAAAATCACTTGTGTTTCTAATAAAAATAAGGAATCAACTTTGAAGAATATACTCGTAATTGAAAGTCAAATGGATATGCATGTATTATGTTAGAAGGATGGTGCTCATATACATTTTTATCAAGCGTGATGATTTCTTAACTTGGGTGATATGGATACAAAATGTTTCTCGTGTTCGGAGAAGTATGACCAATTCAAAATAAGCTCAAAATAGTGTAATCTGGACCCCATAAAGAGACAAGTGATTCAATAATAACTGTTCAACATAAGCTTAATCGTCAGTAATTTGTTACTTAAAAAAGAATCATTCCCAATTCACAAACAATCAAAAAATAATAAATCTTCTCTTAAGATGATAAAGCACAAAAAATATATATTTTACGTTAAAAATCTTTGATAAGGCTAATCTTCATATAATGTGCGCAACAAAAACTATGTGAACAATAGACAAACCAGCGAGAATGAATTATGAAATAATGTGAAGAGAGTGATCTTTGAAAATATTTCAGCAGAAGAAGAATAGTGTATTCTATTGAAAATCACAACAATCATATTCTAAACCAGAAAAGAAAGAACAGTTGTTCGAGATATCCAATTGTAACCGAATTAAGAAAACTTGGAGATGTCCGGTTGTACTCACTGAATTAGGAACACTAGCAGATTTGTGTTTGTAACCGAATTAAGAAAAATAGGATAATTGTGACCGAATCAGGAATACATTGTAACAGCATTGTAAACGAATTTAGAAGTAAGGATCAAAAGAAGAAGATGAGGAATTTTAAATATATTCTATGTACATACCGATATAGTAAGATATAACTGGTATAGATTTACTTGAAATCGAGCAGTCAAAGAACAATGCAGCCAGCGTCTATGGCACGTTGAATACACCAATTCCCAATAGATCATTGAAGTTAAGCAACGTCCAGCGAGGTTGTACCATGAGGGTGTTCACGTGGGTTCGCGGCCTCGTGATGCTGGCTATTTTCGGGCACAACCCAGGCTGGGTGAGGTCAATGTGAGTAGTTGGTTTGCAAGTTTCCAGCGAATGGAGGGTAAAACCCTGGTCTCGAATGACCAATAGATGTTAAAGAGACGTTAAGCCAAATTTAAAAAAAAAAGAACAATTAATTGATCGTTTCAAAAATATCATTTAAGTTAAAGTAAATATGGTCAGTTGAAGATTTACAAAAGAAATGCACTTTTTGACAAATTCTGTGCAAGGGAACTTCCAAAAGCGAGAGGCACCTGATATTAACCTCTAAAGGCCCATTATCCAAGATTTTGGACATTCATTTTGTAGGCCTAAAAGCCCAGCGTATATTTGTACCTTGTAATCATAAAGACCCAGTGTCCAAAATTTTGGACATTCATTTTGTAGGCCTAAAATCCCAAAACTTGAAGTTGAGGTGTTTTGGACCATGAACATTCAATTCATTTGTCCATTTATCAATAATTACTAACATTTTTAGAGGGTTAAAAAATGTTCCAAAATTTGCATTATTGCAACAACTCAAAATGTCCAAAATTCTAGGGCTTCTAAAAATAATAGTCCAAAATTTTGGACACTGGGCCTTTAAGCCTACAAGACACAAAAAGTCTTTGGGTCTTTAGAGGTTAATAAGGGTTTATGATAGACATACAGTGACTGTTCACCGAACTAAGAAAACGGGGGATTTTCAACATAAGTGTAAACCAATCTGTCCTTTTGTCACACGAGACTCAAGTCTCGTTGATCTACAATAAAGGCTCGTACTAGTTCGGGAGCTGGCTAGCCATATCTTACCTCATAAGGTATAAAATTTTTGACCCGTGGGCTGGAAGTGCATCGGTGGGGTAATGTCAAAACCCGCTTTCTTAGTTGCCAGACCGGGGGCGTTTAGAAGCTACAGACCCGCCAAAAATCGAAATTGGGCCAAAAATTNTGACATTACCCCACCGATGCACTTCCAGCCCACGGGTCAAAAATTTTATACCTTATGAGGTAAGATATGGCTAGCCAGCTCCCGAACTATACGTTATGAAAAGAATCTGCTGAGGTTATTCGAGATTGGGGATTAACTCTCCACCCGCTGAAAATTACAAACTAGCATTGACCTCACCCAGCATAGGATGGGCTTATATTGGTCACTTGGTTAAAATCGGTGGACGTGTACAGTGATCTAATTGGAAGTTGTATATTGCTTGCATAATTCTTTTTTTTTTAAATTTGGCTTAACGTCTCTTTAACATCTATTGGTCATTCAAAACTTTCACCCTCCACTCGCTGGAAACTTGCAAACCAGCTACCCCTCACCCAGCCTGGGTTCAGCCGGAAAAATAACCAGCATCACAAGGCCGCGAACACACATGGTACAACCTCGTTGGACGTTGCTTAACTTCAGTGATGGAATTTGTGTATTCAATGTGCCATAGACGCTGGCTGCTTGCTTAATTCAAATTTTAAAATTTCAAGCATGATTGTTTGTGGTCAGCTTGTAGTGCTATACTTCACAATTCATTGCTAGGAGATTCCATCAATCAAGACAGTCTTTAATATTTTTTATGGTTCTGTCATGATTATAATCTGGAACGATTAAAACTTTGATTAACTTTGATTAACAGGATACTCTTTTCTTTAGATACTTTATTCAAAAAAATAGACGCTTTAATTTCTGTATAAAAACGAGATTTTGGTGCCGATAAAAAGTTTTAATATCAAATAATACTAAAATTTTTGTGGTCAAAAAGAAAAACAAATTAAAACTCTCCAGGAGAGAGAAAAAACAAATAAATTTAACATCCTAATAAACCTAAAAATAGTGGAGCAATAAAATAATAAGCACGCCAATTTTGAAGATGTTTTACAAGACAGGATAGGTTAGGGTTGTCAATGGTTAGAAGATTGTTTATATTGCCACAAAGTTTTACATTCTTATCAAAATGTTTGGAATGTCCAAAATATCTTTATTATGATCAGTTAAAGTTGTCTAAAAGATCATCTGAAATTTGGTAATCCTAATAAATAAGAAAAGAGAAAAAATTTTTTTAGGGGAGCGAATTATATTTTATATTATTGTAGCTGATATACCCATGCGTACGGCTAACTCTCCCTCTCTCATGGAGGTTATATTCTCCAAAAAATTAAAGAATATTGTAAATAATTTTCAAAAATTTGCAAGGCACACTTATAAAAAAGTGAAAATTTTCTGCACGATTACAATACTTTAACTCCCATAAGAAGAGAAAGTAAAAATATTCCAAAAGAAGTTCACATATGCATTGAGAGCTATGTTGATTTTTTTTCAACACTTAGTTTTTCTTAAGAAACTAAGATACTAGCAGCTCTGTGAGCTTAATTAAAATGGCCACTTCTATGATTCAATTGGCCCAAAAACTGATCAGCTAATTTTATGAATATAATGAATTTCCAGAGCAAATTTAACAAAATCAGAGGAGGCCTTCGAAAGTTAAACAAACAAAAAACAAGAAGAAAAATTATCGTGTTGAAACTGTTATCGTGTGGAAAAGTGTACTTCGAAATTATCCTATGGCACCTGGATCCACCCATCGGTTTTGGTCGCACAAATTTTTTTGCATGATTTCAGACTTTTGTGTTTGAGTTTGCTGGTTAGTCATCCACTGACGATTCTTGTGAACTCGTCTACGGAATTAGGAATCAGATTTTCGACTCACTTAGGTGAGTTGACATGACTCGACTCACAAATATGAGTCGACTATCGATCTCCACTCACAACTAGTGACAATTTTCAAAATCGCCTTATTTGATCAGAAAGACATAATAAAACCAATTGACAAAAGGGGCATCTAACAAATAAACGTCCCCAACTTCGGCGAATACATTAAAAAGACATCACTATCAATCGTCACCAAAATAAAAGAACATTTTCCTTCAGTAAACGTTTCTTGTTATCTTTATCAGTCAATAAAAAAGCTACTCATAAGTCGACTCTTTGAAGAGTCGACTCATTTCAAAAAGATGTTCGATCGTGAGTGAGTCGAATCGTGAGTCGACTCATGAGTCGACTCTTGGATGACTAGCCCATCCCTATACGGCATGCTCGAAGAAATTGTAGAGACACAGTTCTCACAGTGCAGAAATTTGTGCGCTATTTTTTTGGTTGATGCAGAATATTGTTTCACATTTTTAATTTACCTGCCAGCGTCAAACAATGGTTTTTCAAAAAGAACGCACAATTATTCTGATGCCGCTCATACTGCCACTTCATACTTCATGTAACAGAATTTTTCATCAAAAAGCAAGTGAAATTTTCCCCTGGTAACTTATATCAATGGTTTATGCTTCATTGATTTACAATTAATATATTTTCAAATGAATTGCCTTGCAAAGCACAACCTAACAATATCATTCATAGAGATTTCAAATTTGCATACATAAAATTTTACACGCTAAAGATTTAAAATAGTTCAATATAAAACGTAACCTCATACGAACATGAGCTGAGAGAGCTGCCTTCCTACACATTTTGTATTTGATCCAAATGATATTCTCTTTCTGGCAGTTGGCAGTGGTGTACAGAAATTATTCCAAGTGACTCAGTTATAGACATCATCAAATGAATGGGTTAATTATATGAGATCCTCAATAGAATAAATTCCAATAAAACAAACAGATATGGCGAATAATGCTAGAGATACGATTTGGTTGAATGTAACGTTGTATGTGAAGCTTGGAATATGTCTTGATTTTTGAAGTCTCGTTTGAAACCAGTGCCATAGTTCATGATTATATCAGAAAAGTTTGTTATACCCAAACATTGCCAGACCTACTGGAATATGGAGGATGAGTCCGACATAATGGAAAATCTTTTAAGGGCATAATCTTGAGACTAAAATAGAGATAGAAATGGTTCCCCACAGATTAGAATTTTTCGAAAATCTCTTTTCGTTGTCAGTTGCGAGTTTTTTAGTTAGAATTTTCCTTTGAAATCTTCTACCTCTCAAGCCACCATTTCCGTCCCATAGGTTCATAAACCATGTTCTCCTTTATTTTAGTCTAAGGTTAGGGCCTTATAGGTTTTTTTAGTAGTTCAAACTCACCCTGTATATGAAAAGCTATTTTCTCTTGTATACCTAATCTGATTTATCTCCTAAAGTCAAATCGACACATAAACTGCTACGTGTGTGTCCTATATCCTATATCAAATGATAAGTTGATGAGAATATGGAATAGTTTTATTTTGTGGTACAGGTAATCAGAATATTAACCGTTGATAAATTGTCTTAGCACGATATGATTTGGGTTTAATTAAAGAATCCTTCATTTTTCTGATATTTTGATTACATTTTTAATGTCTATTAACTACTAATCAAGAAAAGTGATTACTTTTGGGAAAATGTCCGTATCCTAATGGTCTAATCAGAGGGGTTGAAACCCTATTAACCGTCTTTAACACACACATTTTGTGGTATATGTTTGGTTCACAAGAATCAAGCTTTTGCCAAAAAGTAAATGCTCATAATAAACAATCGACAAGTTGATTTTTTGTGTGAAAAGTAAATGCTCATAATAAACAAACGACAAGTTGATTTTTTGTGTGAAAAGTAAATGCTCATAATAAACAAACGACAAGTTGATTTTTTGAGTGAAAAGTAAATGCTCATAATGAACAAACGACAAGTTGATTTTTTGTGTGAAAAGTAAATGCTCATAATAAACAAACGACAAGTTGATTTTTTTGTGTGAAAAGTAAATGCTCATAATAAACAAACGACAAGTTGATTTTTTGTGTGAAAAGTAATGCTCATAATAAACAAACGACAAGTTGATTTTTTTGTGTGAAAAGTAATGCTCATAATAAACAAACGACAAGTTGATTGTTTTGTGTGAAAAGTAATGCTCATAATAAACAAACGACAAGTTGATTTCTTGTGTGAAAAGTAAATGCTCATAAAAAACAAACGACAAGTTGTTTTTTGTGTGAAAAGTAAATGCTCATAATAAACAAACGACGAGTTGATTTTTTGTGTGAAAAGTAAATGCTCATAATAAACAAACGACAAGTTGATTTTTTGTGTGAAAAGTAAATGCTCATAATAAACAAACGACAAGTTGTTTTTTTATGTGAAAAGTAAATGCTCATAATAAACAAACGACAAGTTGATTTTTTGTGTGAAAAGTAAATGCTCATAATAAACAAACGTCAAGTTGATTTTTTGTGTGAAAAGTAAATGCTCATAATAAACAAACGACAAGTTGATTTTTTGTGTGAAAAGTAAATGCTCATAATAAACAAACGACAAGTTGATTTTTTGTGTGAAAAGTAAATGCTCATAAAAAACAAACGACAAGTTGATTTTTTTGTGTGAAAAGTAATGCTCATAATAAACAAACGACAAGTTGATTTTTTGTATGAAAAGTAAATGCTCATAATAAACAAACGACAAGTTGATTTTTTGTGTGAAAAGTAATGCTCATACTAAACAAACGACAAGTTGATTTTTTTGTGTGAAAAGTAATGCTCATAATAAACAAACGACAAGTTGATTTCTTGTGTGAAAAGTAAATGCTCATAATAAACAACCGACAAGTTGATTTTTTGTGTGAAAAGTAATGCTCATAATAAACAAACGACAAGTTGATTTTTTGTGTGAAAAGTAAATGCTCATAATAAACAAACGACAAGTTGATTTTTTGTGTGAAAAGTAAATGCTCATAATAAACAAACGACAAGTTGATTTCTTGTGTGAAAAGTAATGCTCATAATAAACAAACGACAAGTTGATTTTTTTGTGTGAAAAGTAAATGCTCATAATAAACAAACGTCAAGTTGATTTTTTGTGTGAAAAGTAAATGCTCATAATAAACAAACGACAAGTTGATTATTTGTGTGAAAAGTAAATGCTCATAATAAACAAACGACAAGTTGATTTTTTGTGTAAAAAGTAAATGCTCATAATAAACAAACGCAAGTTGATTTTTTGTGTGAAATGAGTTAATTTTGTTTGTTCCTCTAATCCACTCTTGGTCAAAATAACTTAGAAACTTCCAAAATATTTTTGTTATTTACAATGTTCGCCACTGATTCTAAAGTCAGTGAAGATTGAATATAATATTTATGAAGTGTCTGATGATCACTATTGTAATCTCTTAATGTGGGGGGTCCATCTTTATTGCTAGAAGATCATAGCTCATAAACTACCTGGAGTATATTTCATTAAATGCAAAAACCTTTCAGAACGTTTATGATGAGATTACACCGCTTATTATTAAAAAGAAGATAGAAACTAGTTGAGCTATTTATAGTTTTATAGTGGCAGGAGTCAGCACCCACAATAGCAGTAGTCATTATATACAACTTAAACAAATTGATCTAGCACAGGTCCGAAAAGTTCAAAGTTTTCATATTTATGTTTCTCATACGAGAGCAGGCTGACTATCGGGAAGTTCCTGTTCGGCCGGTCCAGATAAGGAAGAAAATAAAGATTGGAGAAGTATCAATCTTCTCAACAAAAGGAAGATGAAAGGGATATCTGTTATAGGGAGAATGAAAAAACATATATTGTAAAGTGAATTTCATATCATAAATACTGTGGACACAAACAAGAAAGCGTAGAATATAAAAAAACAATTTTACTGTAACTCTCAAAAAGAATCGAACCTCGTCACTTCTCTTCTACAACATGCCAATTTTTTCATCATCTTTTTTCTAGCTTAATCTGGGAAAATCATTAAATGGTGTCCATCGTACTGGTTTCCTACAAATTCTAAGTATTATAACTAATTTTACCTTCTATCTAATTCTGCCATTCAATGTCTTCCATACTAATCCCTCTATTCAAGTAGTGGTTTGGTCCAAATGTTTGAACTTTACATTTCAGCCTTTTTGTTCAGAAGGATGTAAAACTTTTTTTTGCCTTGGTCCTAATTATTAGTTTACCATTCAAGCAAATGTATATTTCATTGTGTTATTATATCACAATTTCGTGGGTATCATAGCAATGCGAGGTATTTTTTAACAATCATTACAATACAGTAAGCTATACTTGAGAATTACCTTAAAATGATACCACATGCCGCTATTACCACAGCTACTCAATTGTCCTCAGGAGGCTGAGTTACACCCAAAAACAAACAGACCAAACAGAAAATTCGAAATCCCCATGGTGCAAGCCGAATGTGATGCACACCTTGCCATGGAGACGTTGCCATTGTATATTTGTCAAATAAAATGTTTCCTTGACGTTAGATATTTATGAAGTTTAATTTAATTACAAAATACTATAAATTTTACCTCCAAAAGTTTCGATTTTCGGTATATCTTTAGTTCACCTAATTCTACAAAAAATAGCTAATCAAAAGTCGGTTCCATTTGTTTGTCATAGACCACCAGTTGTTGTCAGGGGGGTGTTTTGCAATATGTTCAATCTGCATCTCTGAGCAACATTTACTTGGTGCAAAATTTACATTTACCCTTACTTTACCCACCATTTACACACCACTTTCCGTACCTATCACGGAAAGTGGTGATAGAAGGGTTGGGTAGGATAGTATGCTACTGTGAGAAAGCCAGACTAGTTGCTGATAATTCCGACACCCTTCCATGTCCTACCTCATAAATACCGGAAGGACAGACAAACAATTTTACGACTAAAATTCAAAATGTACGGTTTAGTGACATTGAGTTAGTAATAACCAGAAGAACTCATTCACGACCCGTTTTTTTTTTTTTTTTTTTTTTTTTTTTTTTTTTTTTTTNTTTTTTTTTTTTGCGTTGAGCGCTTTCACCAATAGCCATGGCTATATCCTTCGCGCCAATTTCTCGAACATTACTTAAATTTTATCATGTAGTTTTAGTACCCTGAGGTAGTTTTAGTATCCAAAGTAACACCCCCCGCTCATCATCACTCAGAGAAATTTCAAATGGGAGGAACGATCGTCTGAGGCGATTGTTAAGGGGACAGGAGAGAATATGGCACACAGACAAAGATCGCCACAAATTTATTTCTGTCACAGATGCTTGTCACCATAACAACCAAATGTGATGAATCTGCATTACGAGCCAACGCAAAATCTACCTTCAACAACCAGATACCAGAAGTATCTACAAAACAACAACGAGAACCATTTTACTCAATGACGAAGCTATGTCAAGCCTGTTTTCTTACATTTATATGCAGATGATTTGAGATTTTTCATATTAGAACCTTCTCATAGGACTTACTCTATAATTTGTAGACATACTAGTTGTGTGCACATTAGGTATTATGACCAAATGCCTTATCATTAGCCACCAATACGTATAGCATGACGCAAAGTACCTGCTAAATAAGTGCTAGATTTGCTTAATACTAAGTACTTACAGGTATAGGATAGGATAAGTTTTATTATCTGTTAACAATTATTACTATACCGCGTTTATATGAGTATAGTAAGTAGAGTAATACGTTACTTTAACTGATTATACTTAAACAGGCAAATGAACTGCTATAGGTGTTGCAAATGTGGACCCAGATCATGATCAGGTTATGTGAAAGCACAAAGTGTTGTGTTAAGATAGTTTACAACTTACAGATATCAAACCATTACTTTTGCTTCCGATCTACCAAGGCAGAAGTTGATAAATAAAATGTACCCAGATTTGATATTTCTGCGGGGATTATGAGGGTAGATATTCAGTAATGCCAATTAATCATTATTTCTTGAGTTTGATTTAATAATAGAGAGATTTCGCTAATTTATCGGAATACGAAAACCATCACGAAAACGATTTTCTGTCGAATTTTCGTCACTGCTCATGATAAAAATTATCGGACCTCGGTTTTCGTTTTGGAAGTCCCGATAATTCGAGTAGATTATCGGGCTGCTTTTTTCGTAAACAAAGAGGAAACTAGTTGAGAAAATCTCGCGTAATTTCGAAATATATATAATTCAGTTATGATTTTTATGAATTTTATTTTTTTATAGCAAGTGTTCATTTTTTTAATTCTTTTTCATCCGAGTATTTGGTGTTTCATTTGTGTAATTAGTATTTGCTTTTCTGTTGTTTATCAGTCTATTGGTAAGGAAAATGTTAAATGGGGATAGTACGTTAAATGTAATAAATTTATATGCAGCGAAATATTTAGAACAATTTTTTTAAATCAAAAATTTAATCTTTTAATTGTATTACAACAATAGAATTTATTGAACCTCAAGTTCTCTGAGTATTTCATACACATGCCTGGCTTTTTGAATATTATGGGATAAGAGTGATACGACTAAAAACATGATTGTGTTCTTTGTTTTGAAATGTGAAAAAGTTTTCTTTAATTATCCACAGGAAGCGCTTAAGTCTCCATTTGCGTGGTGTTGCGAAATCTAAAAAAAAATCTTCCGCCTATGAGATACGAAACCCATAAACTTATCATTTTCGTATTGATTATGGGGACCCCATAACAGATTTGCGAAATCTCTCTAATAAAAGACTGTGCATGTACGAACGAGTTTTTCTTGTAACACACTTATGCTCGATATAGCTGGTGTCCAATTTGGTCCAAATTTAAAAGAAAGGGTGATACTTATCTGCAGACGGTTAGGTATTTTAAAAGTCACTAAGGTTCCTCACAAATTATTCCGTCAAATCGGATCTGAAGTATAGTTAAAACTGAACTCAATGATGTGTTTTATGAAGTTGACTCTCTTCTGCGCCCTCAGAACTGCACAGTGTTGCCGTTGTTATCACTATTACACAATCAGTTCTTATAATAATATCGATACATTTGAATCATGTATCAATATTATTGAAATTGATTCTCAGTGTTTGTTATTGATTGATTGATAGATAAAATAGAGTCTCGGATGATACTTGGAAGCGTGCGTGGACAATTTCATTTTCTCAACAAGATGAGTTCTCTCTTTTTCTATCTCTAGATCAGGGATTACCAAACTTTTTTTAATTTTGGCCCGCGAAAAAAACAGTTATTAATTCCTATATAAAGGTACTATGCTGGTACCTACTCAATTTGTGGCCCATCCACACGACGGCATATTATATAACTCAGATATACAACATGTCTATGAACACTGCCTTTAATCACATCATTCACGCTTTTAGATCCTTTTGTTCCCGAACCTTCTTATCTCTAAAAATTTTAGCAAAATTTTATGGAATATATGTGTCAGATACTCCAGTTTTTTTCTAAATATTTAAAGTATTTACTAAATATATATTTGTGAAACTTCACAAGCAGTTCAAAATTTCAGTATTCTGCACACGATCCAAATAACTCTCATAAAATATTTTTCTTTACAACCACATTCCCAAGGCTTCTTATTTACATACTCAGTGTAGAAATGATTTTTAGTCTTTCTTCTTTTTGTACTTTCTTTAACTCTCACTTTGGAACTTATTTACGCATATTCAGTATTTAAAGAAAAAATTTGCACCGCCTCTTAGCAAAATTTACTTCCCCCAAGTTAGAAACCCTCACTCAGAATCGATCTTGTTTGAATCATCTTTGATTTGAAAAGTAAATAGAACTGTATAAATAAAGAGTATGATGATTTCTAAGGGAGATAATCAATCCTGAATTTATTATTTCTAGAGATGATATCTTGCAATCAAACAATCAAAAAAAAAGAAGATCATTCAATTTTATTACAATCCATCCATCATGGAGGTATCGCGAGTTATTTTTCTCAGGCAGTGCCGTAGACAGAAAATCCGGGCCGGAGGGAAAAATTTACGGGCCCCTCTAGTATTCTTTCATATACCAATATCTGTGATTGCTGTACAAGCTGAAAGGTCGCACTATATTTTAAAATGTGTCCTGCAATAGTCATTGTCCCATATTAGTCGCACTATCGCTAAACTTCTGGTTTTGTGTGTTTGAGAATTTTTCAAAACTTTAATTTGATATATTTATTATTCAGAAAAAAACTTGAAACATTTCATTATGATAATTTTCTCACCGGGCCTCTTAGGAAATCCCGGGCCTCAGGGGGATTCCCCCATTTCCCCCCTCTCGTCGGGCCTGTTTTCAGATGTTAAAATTGGTGGGGTTTCAAATAGCAAGAATGAATTTTGAATTTAACCTCGAGACGACCATCCGTCTAAATGTGTTCGAATCTAATTAAAAAGAACATCTTCAATTTAGTTAAAATTGTTCACGGATTTACAGAATATTTAGTTAAAATTGTTCACGGATTTACAGAATATTTAGTTAAAATTGTTCACGGATTTACAGAAATCGGAAAGGAGAAATCATCTCTAAAATCTTCTTAAATATAGAATTCTCGTGTCACAATTACCATACTCCTCCAAAACGGCTTAAACGATTTTAATGAAATTTTGTATATGTACATTCGGTAGGTCTGCGAATAGGTTTTGATCTATAATTTAATAGAATCGAACACTAAGTTTGTCGGGTAGGACGTGTTGGGAGTAGTATTGGGTTAGGTTCCAAAAAAAAATGCGTGTTGAAGTCTTTGCAAGGATACCTAAGCTGGGTCGCAGACTCAGCCTAAACTCAGCAGTCATTTTCTCGAAAAGAATTTTGGGTACTCAGTTAGATTTTCTATAAAAATGACATGAAGTATCCATAGTGAATAATCTGCTTGTTAATGTCAATCTTTAAGATTTTCTTTTCTTAAATATTTTCTGGAAACTATTTTGAACTTCGGGAAGCTTTGTCTTACAAGTTTTATTACTTTGATGAATCCTTTGGGAATTGGCACCAACATATCTCCCAAAAAGGGGTATTTTTTTTCCATTTAAATTGTATAATCGATAACTAAGTATTTCACAATAGAGATGAGAAATTAGAGTGCCAACATGCTTTATCTAATACCCCAATATCGCCAATCGCCATTCAAAATTGTGTTTACCATTATAATGGTTGCTGATTTTGTCAACCATTTCTACCACAAATTTCATTGAAATTGGTTGAAAATAATTTGACTGAAAAGGATTTGAAAGCATTTGGCTGAAACTATTATGGTATGTGGTACCCGATCATTCCTGCCCGTAGAATCGCTAGGACAGCCAACACTATGATATCTTCATTTAGATACATACTTATTTACTCATTCATCCCCATTCAACAATCATACAATATCACACTTTTCTCACATGAAATTTTCCTTTACGTTGGGCATTAAAACTAAATTCACGCGAGCTCATTTCTCAAAAATAATTAACCTATGTCTTAGCCATCATCTATGGCATCATACAACAGGTCCCGTTAGATCACTGAAGTTAAGCAACGTCCAGCGAGGTTGTACCATGTGGGTGTCCGCGTGGTTTCGCGCCCTCGTGATGTTGGCTTTTTTCCGGCCCAACCCAGGCTGGGTGAGGTCAATCTCGGTAGCTGGTTTGCCTGTTTCCAGCGAATTAAGAGTAACACCCCGTCTTGAATGACCAATAGATGTTAAAAAAAGACGTTAAGCCAAATTAAAAAAAAAAAAAAAAAAAATTGTGTCAGTCTGGCTAATAGTCATATTGTTCAATACAGCATCCTGAGATTCTAGTATCGTGTATTTGGGGATCTAGAATGGTTTGTTATAACCAAAGAGATTCCGAGAAGATTTTCTGATGTGCTTGAAGTATCAATATATCACTATTTGACGACCAGATCAACAATCTTATTATATTTATAGGTACATATTGACAAGTCTCTATCGGTTAAACCAAAGATTGGAAGAAATGTACAATATGGACTAACTCTATGTAATAATTCATGTCTCCTATTTACCGATGATAGCATTGGCAAAAAACAAAAAGCTCGCCAAAAGCATGAAACGGAAAGAAATTGATTGTATTTGTATTATTTTTTAAGAGAAAATAAATGCGACAGCTGACAGTATCTCTTAGCGTGGCGTGTTCTACAAGAAAGTCATGATTTTCTGTCTGATTGTGTTTACCATGTTTTGGCTCGTGTCGAGATAGTGTGAATTACTCGTGTCTATATTGTCTTCGGAGTTATTTATTACTTCATGTAAAAGTCAAAAGATTTGATTCTTTTTTTAGCAGAATCGGTTCTGATATACGTCTTATTCACCTCGGGAAGGAGAAGAGTTTAAAAATCAAATTGTGTCACTGTACGGTATTATCGTAGGGGTCCTTTGACACAAGTTCCACCTCTACAGATGTTAAAATTGATGGAATGATGAATGCTCTAGTGAGGTTGCACAATAGCATATGATCCAATGACACCTCTACCTCCCTCTCTGAATTAACTTAGGACTCCACTTTCCACCTTGAGGGGTTAATTATTTGTCGTTCTCCCTGTATGTAATAATTTTGTATTCGTAAATATTAATTCAAACCTTTACTATTTGGTAAGGGTTTCTATTGAAACTTATTTCTGGTTCTTTTAGTAGGTAAATGTTTATCTATTTTTTGTTTGATGCTGAGCAAGATGTGCGTAGTTTTGGACTGTATGGTGAAACCAATCAGATGCACAATGGGATTAAAATCACGAAAAGGTCAATTTCTTAGGACGTAGAAATCTTTGCAGTTTTGACGTTGTTCATAAACTAAAATTTCTAAGCAGTACTCGATATCTAGATATTTATTATGATAATTTCTTCGCTGTGAGGTCTACAGTTTATAGTACTTCTACTCATGGTATTGCTGTTTCGTCCCCGATTCTACTTCTCTAATGGTGCCGCGTACAAATATTTTTCAATCTCCTTCCTGATCCACACAACACGCTTCTTCTATGAACTTCTGTGGTATCATAATATTAAAATTTATAGAAGTACCTACAATAAATACTATAATGGGAGAACTTCCTTCAAGCAACTATTTAAACTTGTAAACCTTGTTGATGTGTTGACTGAAGGATATGCATGCGAGCAGAGAATTCAGTTGCCCAATATAATATAAGTCTTATTTATTGGAGGTAAACATTGAACGACACTTAACTCATGGCTATAATCGCATAATAAGTTAATGACATTTATTGAAGGTTCATGAAAAAATAGCACCTTTGCACAAAACGAAAAAAAAAAAAAAAAAAAAAAAAAAAAAAAAAAAAAAAAAAAAAAAAAAANCAATGGAAATTGGAGAGGGGTTATTGGTTTGTGTCAACCCTGTATGTTGCAACCTTTAAAAACTAAGATTTAAACGTTTCGCCAGCCGCATTAGAGGCTCGGCCATTCTGAATTTTTAGTATTTTCTAAATTTTATTTTACCCGTTCCCGGTTTCGAACTCGTAACTCTGGAATAGCTGGCCCTCCATTTGCCGAAAATGTCCTAAAATAAGAACTAAGGAGACACCGAAAACTTTCTCGCTTTGAGTTGATATGTTATCGCGACCAAATTTAAGATATCGGACTGTGACTGTCCGATTTTGGAGAAGAAATTGGAAATTTGGCCGTAACTCGGAAACGGCTTGACATATTTTAGTTCTGATAATATTCTTGGGGTCGCAGACCATGATTTTGGGGTGGGGGGAGTCGTTTCTCATAATTTTTTTGCTACCTGCTACCGATTGGGCTGTGGTATTGTAACAGACACGCCTATACATCCTACAGGAAAGATATGTAAATTGAAATTGCAGGAAAGTTAATTGTCGTTTAAAGGAATCGCTACAACTGTTCGCCTAAAATGCACAGGATGCGAGTAATTGAAAAAACCCTGAAAAAAAACGGTTTTTTGAGCGGCTTTTTCAAGATGGCGGAGAACGCACAAGGGTTGAGAGGTCGAAAACTTAGATTTTTAAAGAGGAGGTCCATACATACAAACATATATAAAAATCGATATTTCCCCAATTTTTGAATTCAAAATATCTCTGGCTACTGGACTAGTATCTATAACAAATCTACTTTTGATTCCAATGACTTCATCAAAGAAAGAAGTTTTGAACAAAACCATAATGCTTATTCAAATACCTACAATACCTAGCAGTTGGTAGCGCCTCTGGACTCTAATTCAATAAAGTTGAAGAAAAAACGACTCACAATCGAATCAGTGTCGTAGAATTCAATCTGATTTGCATTTTCTCATGAATTTCTCAAATCTGTTTGTTAAAGTTGAATTTTATACTTATAATCTTTTTTTTTTAATTTAGCTTAACGTCTCTTTAACATCTATTGATCATTCAAGACGGGGTTTTTACCCTCCATTCGCTGGAAACCTGCAAACCAGCTGCACACATTGACCTCATCCATCCTGGCTTGGCCGGAAAAATAGCCAAAATCATGAAGGCGCAAACCCACATGGTACAACCTCGCTGGACGTTGCTCAACTTCAGTGATCTAACGGGAACTGATGTATTCAACGTGCCATAGACGCTGGCAGACTTATAATCTAGTTATTTACTTATGCCTATATAGGTAATAGAAATTAATAGTTTTTTGAATGACTAACTAAAACAAACTTTAAAACTTTAGGTATGTAGGCTCTCCTAACATACACAAAGACGCTACGCATTCCCGAAGACAAAATTCATGTTCACTTATTTTTAGAGACAAATTTCATAATAGTATTATGAAAGTGTATCTATTATGGGGAACTGTGAATGAATTGGCTCCTTGCAGCTCACAGAACTTCGCTATAAGTAAGTATTAGCAAGGATGCAGTTTTTACAGTAATTAGATGAGTTGAAACCATATTTACAAATGGCTACTTCAGATAAAATGTCAAAAATAATTTTATTGTTTTCCCCCTCACTGGTTTCATTTGATGGAATCAATGAACGAGCCTGATTGAAGAATCCATTTGATATTAAGGAGTGCTCTTTATCATACTAAAAATTTAAAATGACATAAAAGGGGATTTAAAAAACACAAATTCCTATTGAACAATATCATCGACAATCTCGTACAATTTCACGCTCCGACACTGAAAATAATAACAATATCATAATGAATACTCTGGTCTAGGTTTTGAATAAATTTAATTTTTACATTATCTATCAACTTTTTAAAAAACACTTCTGGTTCTTCACGGATACCTTTATACCTAGGTAGATAGTTGTTATTTTAATTCAATCATGCATGCGTTCAAATGAAACTGATGCCAGAATATGAGAAGGCTCTTCTTTTCTTTATATTCATCTGGATGACGTGCTGGATTTAAAAGTTCATATCGCTTCTTATCTCTATTGAGTGATTCAAATTAAAATTATAATTCTCGCACTACTAGTGGGTTCTGCCTGTTTTTGTTGACCAAATAGAGGAACAGCATTTCTGTGAGGTCAATATTTTCTATTTCATGTTTACCTTTGTGTATTAAAATATCAAGGAAGTTATTGGATGTCCAAGACGTCCACCTCCTTTTAGGATGCGTGATATTCACAAAGAAAGAACAAAAATGATTGAAAAGTTTCGAATAAAATTGAGAAGAATTGGTGGAAAGACAAGATCTAAAGACATGATGATGATGAATGATGAATCTACCTTTCCGTATCCAGTTACACAGGATGTTCCCAAACTGAGGGGGGCCCCCTAGGGGGGGGACGTGATGACAAGCCAAGGGAGGCGCGAGACCAGTTGAATAATTATCATTTAGTTGAAATTTATCTTTGTACACATTTTTTTACAAAGGTAATTTTATTGAACATGATGTTTAGAAAATTTGAATGATATAGCATTCAGCAGCACATTAGCATTTTGATTGAGATAGCATTCAGCAACACATTATCGTTTTGAATGAGATAGAATTCAGCAACACATTAGCGTTTTGAATGAGATAGAACTCAGCAACACATTAGCGTTTTTAATGAGATATAGCATTCAGCAACACACATACGCATTCATAATTTATAATGCAAAGAGGAGGGGGGCGTGGGAGCCTTTCATTTCAAGAAAAGGGGGCGAGGTACCAAAAAGTTTGGGAACCGCTGAGTTACACAATAAATTATGTCGAAATAAATGTCTATTTCTAAAATGACATTTTCACCCCCATACCATTGTATTTGAAACGATAAACATCACAATGGTGCACACCAAAAAAGAATGAGGAATTATTAGTAGTTATAAGAACGGGAGTTCGAATTATTTCATCAACATATTCTTTGAACGAATTATCATTCGTTCAAAGAATGTGTTGATGAAAATGGCATTCTTCACAGAGGCTCCTTCGGTGACCTTAAAGCAATGTGATATATTTTTTTTTTATTTCTAGAAAACATTGATCAGGTCCAGCCACCGTTCAAGTGCTCGCTGGATTGATTTCACCGATCATTTTTCAAATGAGAATAGATCTCTGCGCAAACTATTGTGTTTATTGATCAGTGTGGGTAGATATTTGATATCAATATTATCATGTTCATTAAGGTCAATAGACCATCATCATCATGTGGGATAAAGCAATTGAAATGAAATCATCCCAGATCAAAATCGAGTGTCATTAATCTATATGTAACTAGAGATTACAGTCATAAGAATGTATGACAAATAGGGTCTCCCTGGAAGATAACATAATGACGAAAATTGTAAAAACCTTTAAAATCCATGTCAAAAAAACGATTCAATCAGACAGGAGAATTGTTAATATGGTGATGGCAGATGCTGACATTTCTTTCCTCATAAATTACTTTGTGATCAATTTTAAGATAATGCTTTAAAAATAATGACCTTGGAAAGTAGCAAATATAGATGATAGCTATGTTACGATTTTGGAAAATCAAGTAACTTTTTTAGAAATGTGCCCTCTCAGATCAGGATAAGGATTTTTATTTTATACTAGCTGTTCCGCCCGTGCTTCGCTACGGCCTATAGCTTGGCGCCTTAGAGGTATGGCCGTTCCCGTGCTAATGGTATTCTAAGATTTCCCTTTCAAAAATCGGAAGTTAATAGTATTCTATGATTCCCCTAACAAAAATCGAAAAAACGGCCATAACTCGAAAACTATTGGACCGTTTTTTGCAAACTATGTTCCAAATTAAGGTATAAAAGGCAACCAAAAACTTTCTCGCTTTGAGTTTATATGTTGTCGCGACAAAAGATATCCGACCATGACCGGCTAAATTCGGTCAAAATACGAAAAATCGGCCATAACTCGAAAACAGTTCGAAATTTTTTAATTTTCATATTTTTTCTGGTGTTTAGGCCTATGGTTTTGGGGCGGGGCATTCTCATCAATTTTCGATATCTCTTACCGTTTTGGCTAAACAATTATTGGTGATACATACACACACACTCACATTTATCGTTAATACATTGAGTTTTATTAATATAGATAGATTAAAGTTTATTTAAAGTAATTTCATTTTCCAAAGTTCTCTACTTCTCAGGTTTTACCTGCTAAAACTTTCTAAATGTATTCTCTATCAGATGTTTTTTTACTAATAGATCTTAAATGAATTCTTTTCGACACCATTTTAATTCCACGAAAGCGTTCATTTAATTTTGGTCTAAATTATATCAGTCTAAATAAATCTTCAAATAACAAATATTATGAACGATAAAATAAGAACAAAATATATATATTATACAGACTTTTTATGAACGATGTTTGTAGTCATTATGAAATATAAATTTCTAAAATAATTTTGTATCAACTACAAATTAGTTTGAGAGTTTCATCTTTTACGACATCTTCTAGTGAGGAGACGAATACGCTCATAACTGAACAATTTAATTGTAGTCGATACAATATTATTTTCGAAATCTGCCTTTGAACCTCACCCGCTTACTGAGATGTATACTCTCTAAACTTCTTATTTCTTGCATTACAAGTCCCTGCGAACACATTGATTTTAACTGACCTTGTATATATCCATAATTCTCACGAAGATAAATAAAATATAAAATTGTTTGACACTCTCATCTTGTACGATATAACACAATCATCACTCTTGTTTAACCCAATAGAATGACATTACTCTTACGTCATCTTAAAATCATTGTTCCTTCAAATTACTTTCCCACATTTTTGAATTGTCTTTAAAATAATGGACTCATCATAAAATAGGTGTTAAATTTTGACAATAAGAATTTATATGTCTGCTAATAAATAAAAAAAAAAATACTAATGTCGAATAATTGACATTTTTTTGTTATTTTTTGTACTTTGATTTTGTATTAAATTGCTGTATTTTATCACCTAAAAGAAGAACTGTCCACTTATCTAATTTCCTTTCATTTGTAGCTATAGTTCTGCAATCTTTTTTTTTTTATGTCCTTGTAAACATTTAAAGAAGATTTTGAGGGAGAAAAAAGTGAGATGCTTTCTAATTTTGATAGTCTTTCTTTACTGACTAAATGAGAGTGTTTTTGGGTAAAAACTAAAAAAAAATATTAAAGACCATAAAGGACCGATTTGAATCTTACATTAAATGTTTGAAAAATATATTTTTCCTTTTCTTAAAAAAAAAATAGTATATTATTAAAAAAAAAATAGTAGATAAAATACTACCAAAGCACTAAGGGCTGAAAGAATCTTCAGTTTCTTCTTCAAAGGCCAAATTCATTCATGGTTTCCATGCTTGACAGCAACTTAGTCAATGTAATTCGTTTTGTTTTCCTCTATTTCCAGCATTTTATCCATGGGGTCTGATTATTGACTCATGACTGACTGATTGACAGATAACCAAACTTAAGAAGAACAATCTGAACTACTGAATCCCCCACAGCAAAATTAAGTGGGATTTTAAGTAGTTTGACTGTCGTAAAGACGGTAACTGAGTAACAGTTTATTGGGTAACGAACTAATACCCTAAATCTTGCGGTATCCGATTCCCCATGATTCTATATATGCAAGATTTTTCAGCTTGAAGGTAACTAAGAGGCAGGGTGGAGGCATCGGGCATCACACATGGATGTTACCAGAGGCCTATTTCTCGAATCAACTTCTCACTTCGCACTTTAAAAAAAAAAAAAATGGAGTGAGGAATATTTGCGTTCCACGAAGCAACTTCTCATT
>CM022874.1:45656756-45673574 GCA_012654025.1 Pachypsylla venusta
TAGAGGTGTTTTAGCATTAGTGTACATGAAGAATATGGCTGCCATTTGGTGCGCCTGCTTGAGTTTATTTCCCTAGAGGTGTTTTAGCATTAGTGTACATGAAGAATATGGCTGCCATTTGGTGCGCCTGCTTGAGTTTATTTCCGTAGAGGTGTTTTAGCATTAGTGTACATGAAGAATATGGCTGCCATTTGGTGCGCCTGCTTGAGTTTATTTCCCTAGAGGTGTTTTAGCATTAGTGTACATGAAGAATATGGCTGCGATTTGGTGCGCCTGCTTGAGTTTATTTCCGTAGAGGTGTTTTAGCATTAGTGTACATGAAGAATATGGCTGCCATTTGGTGCGCCCCATTGAGTTATTGATAAAATATTTACCCAATAGTAATAGAAATTTAAATATTCGTATTTCATCATCATTTGATAAATTAATGGGACATTCAAAATTTTCTTAAATCTCTTCATGTAAAAAAAAATGTTTCACAAACCAGTTGGGTACACAACTTGACAGTCCTAGAAAATTAAGAAAAGCTGATAAAAAATATGTCGAACTCTAGAAGTTGACTACACAGTCCCCTATTTTTAATGGCATGCCAAATTTTGAAAAAAAAAAAATCAATTTGCCGCGTCATATCAGACCAACCATCTGAGCACCCATTTTGACAAACTCAGAAAATTACAACAAAATCTCATAAACGGTACAAGTGTGATGTCGAACACAAGAAATTGACTCAAACAAGGGCAAGTCATCTTTAGAATGCATGCGGAAGTTGAAAAAAATTATCCATTTGCTGCGTGCCAAATCTCTTTCAGAGCAAACTTGGAGCTTGAGGAGCTTGTCTTTTAGTTACCTACTGGTTAGTGCCCTGCTCCCAAAACATACATTTTGACATTGTTACACTTTTTTTTCTTCCTCCAATAGGGCGCTTTAACCGCTGTGTTATACAGGTCGTTCGCGCCGATACCTCATTTTAAATTTTGTGTAGTAGATCAAGTGATCTTAAAAATACAAGGAGGGAGTCAACACTCTCCTCATTATCAGTCCAGCCAGGAGGACAGGGGAGGGATGAGAGAGCCGAAGAATGAAGAGGACACGCCAGGATGTGAGCAACACTTAGCACCTCACCACAACGGCATGTTGGCTGAGGAGTTCTCTGAAAGAGAAAAATATGCGCCATCCTAGTGTGGCCGATCCTCAAACGAGATAGGACCACCTCTTCCATTCGAGTCCTCCTGCTACTAGTGGACCAGGTCTCAATTAATGGTTTAATAATTCTTACACTTTGATTCACATTAGGATCTCCAATTTGTTTCCTATGCTGTATTTCATAAATCTTTATTTTCTTGTTTTAGGTCAGTCTGTGAATCTTATCTTACAACTGGTATAAGTTGGCACTTAGAAAAGCGACCAGGGAAACAGGTAAGATAAAGGGGTACTAAAAATCAAAATTCTGTATGGTTAAAAAAATCTTAGTCGATTCCTAACTCAAGAACATTTGCGAAATTAAAAGTTTTCTCCTGTGCAAAATAATGCGCGAATATTTTTCAGCAAATTAAATGTAGCTTCAGCTTTTACAAGCCATTAGTCGTAATTTCATGTTGTTGGAAGTCGAGTGTTACATCCTCATTGGCCAAACCTGCGATGACTTTGTAGAATAACACTGAAAGCAACTCTGCAATAAAATTAATCTTGTTTGTGAAACTGATCAATTATATTGCAGTGATTGACATGGATTGGGGTTTCCATGTCAATTATTAGCCAGAAGCTTACATGTATCATGCCAATTTATTTTATTTAAAAATTTTAGTGACATACAACCAATTATTTAGAGCCGAATTCTCATATGTTGATGTTCCAGGAAAATTTTGATAATGAACTGTTTTTTTTCTAGAAAAGGGGCAACAAGAAATAAAAAGACAACGGTTAAGCACAAGAAATCAAGAAAATAAATCAGATAGCGGTATTATTTGAATGTTTCTAATATGTATAAATGCTTGACTTTAATAGATGTGCCCCTGTTCCCACAACATAGTTGCTAATTATAGCTCCATATAAACATGTTTCTACATTTCATAGATCATTTCTTTGTGGAAGAGGTTGCGGTAAGCTATTTCAAATATGTCGGAGAAGACTACGCCTGATGATTTGCTAACATTTAATTATTGCAGAACTGCATTACCAATTTGATCTTGAAAACAAAAATGCAATTGATTATACTTAATGCACATAAATATGTTTATACTTATTTTCCTTGAAGATATTTCTCAGGTAGCTGTAAATAATTATAATTACTAAGTATGCACATTTAAAAAAAAAAATCATCATCTTTTTATATATGCTTAAATGTTCTAAGGCTTATCCTTGTCGACGGATCTGCAACCTTTGTATTCTGATGTGTAAAAACTACAGTCCTAAATTTGTGACTTAGGAACTCAGGTGATCATTTGTTATGAAATAAAGCATTCTTCTCTATTCCCATTTTCCTTCGTTAAAAATGAACGGTAGTTATCTGTGTCGTCAGATATAGGGTAGCAGACTTTAAAATATTTTTTAATAGAAAAAAAATAGTGAAATTTTCCCATTTTTTTCCAGAATGTCACAATGAATCACGTTAGGGTTTATTATTTTGAAGCTTGATCATAACACAAACAAGGCTATTGTCAATCAAAGTGTTCTGAACCCGGTATTCACGTAATTTCCTACAACATTCACGATTCTGGCTATCCGTCTTCAACTGTTTTCAATGGCTCCGTTCTTCTGCCATTCTCCACAATATAAGGTACTTTTTAGGATACTCAGGGCTCGGGGCTAGACCTAATGGAATCCATATTAGTTATAATAGCATTGGAGCTATATGATAAATAATCCGACCAAATTTTGACACCGTATAGCTTTCTACGTGTATTATTGCGGACACTGCGTCTTAGTTAGGTCATTCATAAATAAAAAATAATAAAATAAATTCCAGAATAAAGTCCTTCATACCTTATTTTATTAACCTTTACGAAGATATTTTTTTTTTTTATTTTTTTTTTTTTTCAAAAACGATCACGAATAGTACTCAATGGCTGAAACTCTCACTTTGGGGGTTCAAACACGTGTTTTGGCATTGAAAACTGGACATAGAATTTCAACCCATTACAATAATTTCTTCTTTTATTATTGTTTCGATAGATAAGGAAAGCCATGAGATGTTCATAGCAGATATTTAGAAAAGTCCGTTCTCGGGTTGGACCTATAAACAGGGCCGGCTCAAGCATACACGGGGCCCTTGGCACATTTGGGCGCGGGCCCCCTAAAATGAATGTGTTCGAAGAAAAAATTAAAAATACATATAGCCTGCTAAAATGTACAAAAACCTACATAATAGATTATCTTACAACTCAATCTATTCATTACATATTATGATAACCATTACAAATATTTAAAAATGGTTTATTGGTTATAGTTACATGATAATTTCACTAGTAAAGTTGCCCAAAGCGCGGTGCCCTTGGCTGCTGCTAAATCTGCCATATGGATAATCGGGTACTCAAATAATATACACCCTGTAGAATATTGTTTGCACAATCAGTTTTGTACCACAAACTGATTGTTGTTTTCCGTGATGGTTCCTTCGTTCTTTGTCTCATCCTCACGTATGATCGTGTGTTTATGATCAATGAGTTTGTTCATGCTTTCACTATGAGACGATTATTTATAGGACCAGCAACTCTAACCACTAAAATAATATAGAATGAAAGAGAGTTTTGCTAGGTTTTTGTCATTTCAGCACGTGATAGAAAGTTTAATGAAAAAAGAAGAAGAAGAACAATTGAGATTTGACAACTGATGGAATGTGCTGAGATATTATGACCACAAGGTATCATAATAAATAATGCCAATGTAATAGTAATGATTGATGAGGCAGTTGTTTTGATTCAAAGTAGTAGACCAGCCTGCTCCGCCACACGTCTTAGAGGCATAGCCTGTTATTATTATTTTTAAACATACTAATAATTATAGGTCATTTGAGTGGTCCGTACAGGGACGTCGGTTATACTGGTATAAAAAGTAGCCTTTGTCACTCCCAGGCTTAAAATCTAACTGTTTTCATAAATTTAAAAAGGAGATTTTGATATTTATTTGAGGTTCTCATCAGAGGCTTTTTTGACGGACAAAGTTCAAATTTTCGCAGTTTTGAAATAATTTGGTAAGATCCACATATATTACTTGTGTTGGACGATACAAACAAATCATCCCGTTCGTTCTGCACTTGTAATCAAATTATTTTGTTCGACTTGAATTCTATAGCGTTCCTTTGATTCGTATGAAAATTTCGGATATTTTAGCCAGCGTCTATAGCACGTTGAATACACCAGTTCCCGTTAGATCACTAAAGTTAAGCAACATCCATCGGGCTTGTGCCATGTGGGTGTTCACGTGGGTTCGCACCCTCGTGATGCTGGCTATTTTTCCGGCCCAACCCAGGCTGGGTGAGGTCAATGTGGGTAGCTGCTTTGTTAGTTTCCAGCGAATGGATGGTGAAACACCCGTCTTGAACTACCAATAGATGTTAAAGAGACGTTAAGCCAAATTAAAAAAAACTTTAATGAATTTAATAATTTAATTCATATGATTTCCAAATTAATTGGTTGAACGCTAGGGGATATGATCATATACCTGGCAGACTGTTTTCAAAGTCGATTTTTTAATGGGCAAGGGAGCTTCATTATTTTGAACTATAAAAATCCCCTCTTCTGCAGTTAAGTAACTACAAATTAAAAACTAATGAAATGACCTAACCAGACTTGGAAACTAAAAAAAAATTAATATAATATTTTGAAATAGATTTCATTTTAGTGGCAAAGTAAGTTTTGGTGTGGTGTTCTCATAAAATCGCCAAATAATATACTTTTTAGAATCAAATATTTAACACTAAATTATTTTTGATAATAAAATAAACTCATAAAAATTGTTTTTATTCGTGGACCATTATCATTTGCAATTTTCGAAGATGAAACCAACTTCCCCCCATAAATTTAACCTCATTCAGTGGCGGCTCTATCTTGATCGAACCCTTCTAACTCCCATGAAGGATCAGATAAATGATTGTTCACATTAACGTTTACAGATAGTTCACTAAAAATAATTTAAAGAAATCCGTGTGGATTCATTGAAAAACTAGTTCTAACCTCGAAATTTGGGCCAAAACCGACCAGCAATGACCAAGCAATAGGTGTGTAAAAAAATACGCTTGTGCTTGCAAATTATATAAAATTATTTGTATGATTAGCCTGACAATTGCTGAAAAAATCATTAAAATCAAATGACTGGTAGGTACAAAAGTTAGGTTGAAAACAATGAATCGGTTACACGCGTGAGATTTGATTGACTGAAATGTTTTACATCCAAAGAAAAGGTCTAAACGTAGTCAGTTTTCCTTAGATGGGTGGAAGGCTTGGGAGAAGATTTAATCAAAAGAAAAATAACGAAGAACTTTTATTTAAATATTTATACTATTCATAAATTTCAATAAAAAAAAAATTGTATCCACTGCACAAAATATTGGTGAATCACGGGCGCTTTCTTCTGTTACAACATTATCAAGTAGACTGACTCTTCTAAGTACCATATCTTTTCCACAAAGAGGAACTTCGCATATGTACAGGGAGCGGCAGTTAGTATTTTCACACTTGAAAGAGCTGGCAATTAAAAAGAAATTAGATATTTGAAAAATTATTTTGAATCCTGTAAGCTTATGTATTCTAGTTTTTTTTCCATTTATGTTTTGTAAATAATTTATTCCAAATGACGGCCTTGGCGAGTGATGTACTTTTAGAGTCTTTCACGGAAGTTTTCCATGACTCTCGTCAGCATATCCGCATCAATTTGGATGATTTCCTCCAGAATTGTCTCCTTTAACACTTCAAGTGCCCCAGGGCGATGTTTGAAGACCTCAGCCTTGAGGTAACCCCACAGGAAGAAGTCATGGGGAACCAAATCCGGCGACCGGGGAATGTCCTGCGGAATCTCACGAGAATGATTGGCTGCATGGGTAGCCCCATGCAGCCTAAAGCTGATGATGTGGTCCTAAATTAGTGAACTCAACTCAAAATTGTTTTTCGGTCGGGAACGGGATCCGTGGCGTGCAAACCATACCTTGTGCGGAACGCCCTCTGAGTGGCTATAATGGTTCACTTAAAAAAAAAACTTGACAACGAACGCACGATGCACGCTCGACCAAACCATTGCGACAACTAAAAACTAGATATCATATCGTGTTGAATATCACAAACCCTACGTTCTTACCACTATTACTCCTCCTACCACGATTTTTTGAAATGTGGGAAAACTAATTGCCTCATGCTGTACAAAGCTTCCCATCCTTCGGTAATCACTAGAATGAATCAAAAGTGTTCTATGGACACCCGTACGGAAAACAGGAAAAAATAATAACACTTGAATATCTTTCTTAATAGCTTAATTAATTAATTCTTAATAGCAATATATGACAAATTTTATTTTATACTGGTCCCTTTTGACTGATTTCTGTTTTCCTTTCCACGAGACCTAATTCTGCAATGCCTTCTCTGATTTTCATGAAACTGGGTACTAAATTTTTATTTTCAAAATAATGAAGTTTACAGAACTACGTACTACTTATTCTAGTGACATTTTCAGATAATAGATTTGTGATACGTTCTTGATCATTTAAAAAATAAAAAGCGGAACCGAATAGAAATTCACTGAATAACCTTAAAAGAGCTTCTTCAATGGTGTGGCATACTTACTAATTAAATGACTAAAGAATAAAAATTAATTTTATTGATTGAAATAATTCCAATTTAGGACTACCTACTTAAATTTTAAATAGTATTTTTTATTACTCGCGTACATCTCTGATGTTTCTCAGAAGTATTAATTTTAACTACGGTTTGGTTTGCTATTTCTAACGACAAGATGGCAAATAGTATTTACAATCATTTTAACATATTATTATTATTATTATAATTTAGCTTAACATGTCTTTAACATAATTATAAGGATATTCGTGACGGATTTTATACTCTCCAAACGCTGGAAAATTACAAGACAGCTACACATATTGACCTCACCGAGCTAGGGTGAGGCCGAGACCTAACAAGATTATTTTTCCTGCGTCGTGTCGGGTATCCCTATTTACGCGTATATACTGATAGAATACTTAATTATCCTCCAATGTATAAAATCTCAATGCAATGTAAGAAAAATTGATCACAGAATATTGAACAACATTTGAGTCCCCAAAATGCGTGCTCTTTCTCCGAAAATAAGGGGCGCTTGTGATGTGGTGCTATATCGCACAAGCCGCCAATAGGTTTATTACTATTTCCAAAAAAATATTATTGCTCTTCAATAAAATATTTAATAGTTCTATCATTAAATTTATATGTTCTGGTTCAAATTTGGTTTCATTTTGCAGTAGGGCTGCAAAAAATAAAGAAAACCTGTATAAATAATTGAAAGAAATTGAATTTATTTGCTGCTTTCCATGCTAATAATATTGTTAAAATATATACATAATCCTTGAGTTCATAATATTTTCAGTTTTTATTTTCCCTATCGTCTTTTTATTATAATTTTTTATGACAGTGTTTCCTCTATCTATCTCAATATCCTTAAAAATCAAATTAGATCAACATTTTTCTTCTCAGCTTTCCTTTTCACATCAGAAAGTATATCAAGCAGATATTGTAACTCATCAAGTCTTTTTGTACGAACAATTAAATTAATATTTCATACAAGCTAATATACTGAGTGTATCAACAAAGTGATTTCCTAGAATGCCCCATTATAGAATACGTTAGATTACTTGTTATGTATAAGTACCTTTTTCACAAAAAAAAATTTGGCCTTCGGATTCATGTATACATTTTTCCGCGTTTCCGGATATAAGCGGTTCAATCTTTTTTTAGTTTTTTAGAACTCCTGCAAAACTAGTAATTTAACGCCCCAGAAATATATCCCTATTTGATTTTGGACTTATAATAGATTATAAGTCCAAAATCAAATTATTGTAGCCAATAGTAGATTTTTTTAATATAGGTACCATAAGGTACACAAACTAACAAATGCCAAATGATTCTCATTTTATCCAAACAATAAATCATTTCGTAAGATACTGTTGAATTAAAACTCATAAGTAGCCTTTTTCTAAAAAATTTACATCGCAGGAGGTACACGAAAATTCAAACGACATAATAAGAGCATTTACCCTCTGAATTCATAAATTTAATGTAACATAGGTAAATCGTAAAAGAATACCCGTAGCTTGACCAGCAGAATTTCACAATTGGTCAAAATTTTAAATCTTTGAATAACATGTTAATTATAAGTGTTAAAAAAATAATAACTTTTAAATAAATTAAATTAAAATAAAACACTTATCAAAAACACTATTTATTTTAATTTATGAAGTAACTAGTTTACAATCATTCGATTCATCATCAGTCTAGTCGAGTCTAAGGATGGAATTTGACAGTGAACTAAATTAAAATAAATAGTGTTTTTAGTAAGTGTTTTGTTTAATTTAATTTATTTAAAATTTAATGTCAAAATGTTACCCCATAAACTCATAAAGCACACACACATACACACATTGCCAAAAATAAATAATGCTGAAATGAATTACCCACAGACATAGGTGAAAATAGATCGTAATTTTTGGGGGTGCGTCCTTCTGCTCGTAAGGATTCCATAAAAGTCACACTTTTTTCTATTCCATCCTGTACAAACATATTTTCCTTTTACATGTTGTGTAGACTAAACGTCGATTCATTCTGAACTAATGATGTGTTCGTTATTATTACAATTACATCAATATACCTGAAACTACTTTTAATTAAATTAATTAATAAATTTTATTTTATCTCCACATAGTTTTTACCTTTTGTAAGATGAGATATGATGAGAACTGACCAGATGATCATTGAGACTTGTTTCAATTTTTTTTCTTCTCTCTTTTTACTTTTCTTGTCTTTGTTTCATCCATATTTGGTACTCATATAGTACAATCTGGATGAACAATATAGTAAATTGATTGTATTTATGATCAATCTTCGGTGAAGTTTTTATACAGAATGACAGCGAATTATTTTTGTACGGTTTGGAATATTCGAGATATACTGTGTAGGAATCCCATGTAATTTTTAGGGGCAGTATTCCATTGAGGTGTGAGTAACTGAGTATTCTTTTGTTAATAAACCCTGCAGATACCCTGAATAAACCCCGATTAATTTGAATGAGGAGAAGTCAGCCAAAATAATCGAACTAAATTTCAACTTCTCGAACTCTCTAATAGGGAATTGATCCTTAGCTAGAGAATCAAGTTAAACCTTAGTGCATAAGTGGGCACGAGGCTGAAGTATAAAAATACCAAACCTAAGGAGGTAAAAGATTTACGAAATAAATTAAGGGTACCATATTCACATGCGCGGATATAGGGGAGGGCCCGGGGGGGGCACGTGCCCCACCAGTTCTTTTAAGCGGGCCGCGTTTTTCAAATTTCATTATAACTAATCACGTAAATTTAAAAAATCAAATGAATGGTGATCCGCTGTGTCTTTTATCCCATTGAGGGAGGGGGCACCGGCCCCTAAATAATTCCTAATCCTGAGACTAAATAGAAATACGCAAATAAAAAATCGTCAATAATTCTGTCATCCGTCATGGCACTTCTTTTCGTCATCACGCTTATAAAATCGCTTATCACCTATCTTATGAAAGGTATTTGTGGTAAGCTCTACAGCTTTTAACAAATTAGGTATCGTACCTCGATAACCATCGCATTAAAAAGTACTGCCCAGGACCGAACCCCCGGTCTCTAGGTTACGAGAACCTCCCCCTCCCAAATTTTCTATTACGTATATTGTGCGATTGTCTCCCCCCCCCCAACAAGAGGGCTATATCCGCGCATGCATATTCACGTGCCCAACACTGGAGCAAATATCCCGAAGTAATTCTGAACAACAAGTACGTTGGATATCAGATTTTTGATATACATTTACATACTCATATCTCCAGTGGAGTAACAAAGATCAGGGTCTAAACCTTTCAAGTAAAGAAGAATAAATGTTTACTCCGTTATCTCCACGCGCGATGGCGTTTTAAATTGGTCTTACTTTTGATTTTAAAGATAAATCCAACGAAATATCTTAAAATTTCCTTAAGGTAGGTGTTTTTTTTTTTAAAAAAAAAAAAATATATGCCATCTATACATGTCATACTTTTCCTGATATATCTTCAACGTCTTATATCTTCAACATCTTATATCATCAAATCAAAAAAAGCATCATTGATGTGTTGTTAGCCATCCTGTATGCGGAATATATCCAATTAAAAATTAAACTTGATATATTTTTTTTGTTTCTTGAATTATGTCATTGATCAATCAAAATTGGTAAAATTGAATTTCATTATCTTGTTCGATGAGGCATACCAAACTGATGGTGCAATTACAGACACAAAACAATTAAATATGTTCTTACATGGAACATGAGAATTTATGTAAATTTCAAGTGGACTGTATTTTTTTTATTGGAAATTCGTCGGAATATGTTGAACAGTTGTACTTCATTGTCTTTGGCGTCTTGTGTGACTATTTTTGGCAATGTTCATTTAAATGTCATCTTCTTCAAAAGGCAACAATATGTTCTACAAATAGTCATCATTGCTTTTTTAGTTCAGAGACATTGTTATTTGCGGATTCCAAACAATTTTTAATCAAGCACCACAACTTTATTCTGAAAAAATGAAGTACCTATTCCAAAGGGAAATAGTAGACTTTTGGCTCATTATTTTATGGGATTGACTGCATTCAATAATATTAAAAACATTAATGCTTCAAAATAGGTTAAACAGTAGATATAGTTGTATCCAGCAGAATATACAAGGATTGTACATCTGGGGCAAGTCGAGTATGAAACAAATATACACAATGCGTACACTGCCAGGCACATGTCGAAATGGATCAATTTAGATCAACCTTTCCGAAGATAAGAGTGACAATCAATTACCTACAAGTGCACGGTCGAATAATAAATATAACTTCTGAGGCCTGCGAAATAGAACTTTCTGAAGATCTACCCGCACAATCCCTGAAAATTTCATCATTTTCAGAAAATGAATGCGTACGGAAAGCCTTTTATATCGAAAGCGCAAAACGAAGAGAATAATTTAATTTCCGAATTATGACTGCAGTCTGCATATGTGTCTACCAGAGTACCCATAAATAATATTGCGATTACCTCTACATCTGCTACCCATACTACCCAGTGGGAAAAAAAAAATCACTGTGATCTGTACAACTGGTACCCAGTGGGAAAACAAAATCACTGTGATCGATACATCTGGTACCCAGTGGGGAAACAAAATCACTGTGCTCTCTACATCTGGTACCCAGTGTGGGAAAAAAATCACTGTGATCTGTACGACTGGTACACAGAAGGGAAACAAAATCAATGTGATCTGTACATCTGGTACCCAGTGGTGAAACAAAATCACTGTGATCTGTACATCTGGTACCCTGTGGGGGAACAAAATCACTGTGATCTGTACATCTGGTACACTGTGGGGAATCAAAATCACTGTGATCTGTACATCTGGTACCCAGAGGGGAAACAAAATCACTGTGATCTGTACATCTGGTACCCAGTGCGGAAATAAAATCACTGTGATCCGTACATCTGGTACCCAGTGCGGAAATAAAATCACTGTGATCGATACATCTGGTACCCAGTGCGGAAATAAAATCACTGTGATCTGTACATCTGTGATATTTTTTCAAAGAAATTTGAATATTCTGGTTGGATAAGTTAGATTAGCTTTTGGAATTATTTTTATGTTACATACTCGTAGATGTAACTTTCTTGAGCCAGATGAGTAATTTATAGTTACAATGTATGGTAGCTTTAATATGGATATCCATGCTGATGATGATCATATCATTCATGATCATCAGCAAATAATAATCATGCCTTATTAAAAATCACGAGGTACTTACTAGATAAAATATTAACCAGTGTATATTCATTATCATTTGTGCAGGGTGGATTACACGGAATATTTTAATATGGTTTGGTACTGTTTGTGGAGATTAAAGATAGGCTGCCATGTATCCTAATCTTTATATATAAAAGGCAATGTCCTGAGTGACTGATCAACGTAGATCCGAAACAATTAATGCTACAGACTTGAAATTTGACAGGGCCCTTCGTTGTACCATGTAAGTGTGCACTAAGAAAGGATTTTGCAAAATTTTAATTTTAGAAATCGTGAAAAGTCAACAATTCCCATAAGAAATACATTGGAGGGAGGGAGATAGCATAATACATGATTTAAAACATGCGCGGGCGAAGCCGCAATCGAGGGATCCTACTTTTCAAATACAAATGAACTGGAATCTTACCTTTATTTTACTCATATGAAACTGCCAAGTGACAGAAAGTATTTGTCGTATCGTGAAGGTATATCAATACAATTTATTGAACTCGTCAATTTCAAATTGATCTGCTTAAGCTGTAATTAGTGGAGAGATAGGAGTAAATGGAGTACACGGTTCTCAAAGATTGTGAACAGAAAAACGATCTGCAATTATTGTGTATGATTTATTGTTTGGTGTAAACAAGGCCTTAGAATCGTTATTTTTCTGTAGAATTTTTTTCTGTACGTTCGGTTAAATAAATGTCAAATTTTGGAATATCATCTGCTTTCCCACCCGTTCCAATTCTCGGTATGGTATTTCTCAAGGTTTTGCTTTTTGAACTTACTAACTTAGTGATATGGAATCATGCTGAGGTGAGAGAAACAACTTTTTGAGCAAAGTGATGCTGGCAACATATCGTTGATTGCTGCGACACATCATACCCATCAATCCGACTGTACATATTCTTTTTTGTTTGTTTGTTGCTATTATTTTTTTTATTTTCCTCGTTCTTGTTTTAATTATTATTATATATATGATGATGTAGAATATTGATGGAATCTTGTAGGATGTTCGATGATATTGTTTCTATAATTGTTGTCACAAATTCAAATATCAAATTTTGAGGGTTTTTTTTTTCGTGATGATTCCAAAGGTTCATTATTGAACAAATTAAACCAAAAATACAGTCTATTTTGAGTTTTATATTATTTGTTTACGACTACTATCGTTTTTGTCCTTTGTTTGAAAACATTTCAAAAGGAAAACATAATTTGAAACTTGATGTAAATTCCAAATCTACTTCGAGTTTGGTTAATTCGCTGTTTTAAAAATAATTAATGCTAGTTAGTCACTTTTTAAATTCGTATGTCTACATCACACTGTATATCGTTCGTCTCCGTTTCTACAATATAAAAAGAATCTTTGAATTTCAATTTAATAAAATTAAGTTATTAAAGATTTAAATTTATTTCCTTTTAAAATAACATGCTCAAAAGAAATCAATAAAAACAGTTCTCTTTCCAATAGGTATCAATATGCACTGAAACAGACACTCAATATGTACATAATAAATAGGTTATTTATTATTATTGGAAATGTAATTCATTCAATAGGGCTTGCTAACCCAAATAAGGTTCAAACGGAAATGAAACATGAAACATGTTGTTGCCTTTGAATATTGATTATGAACTGAAAGTATTTTCGTAGTAAAAAAAAGGAATGTCTTTTAAGAACAAAAAAAAAAAAAAAAATTATGATCAGGGCCTTTGTTCAGGACGATTTTTGGAGGTTCAAACTGTATCTTTATATAGGGTGCGGTAATTAGTATTTCCACATTTGAAAGAGCTGCAAATAAAAACGAGATGAAATATTTTAGAAATTATTTTGTATTCTGAAAGCTTGTGTATTCTATTTTTTTTTTTATTTTTTTTTTTCATTTATGTTTTGTTAGTAATGTCGTCCAAATGACGGCCTAGGCGAAGGATACACATTTGGAGCCTTTCGCGGAAGTTTTCCATGACTCTCTTCAGCATACCAGCATCAATTTGGATAATTTCTTCCAAAATTGCCTCCTTTAACTCTTCAATGGTCCTAGGGCGATTTTTGAAGACCTCAGCCTTGAGGTTATCCCACAGGAAGGAGCCACAGGGACTGAAATCCGGCGACCAGGGAACATGTCCTGCGGAATCTCACGAGAACGATTGGCTGCATGGGTGGCCCCATACAGCCTAAAGTTGATGATGTGGTCCTAAATTTGTGAACTTAACTCAAAATTGTTTTTCGATCAGGCACTGGATCCGTGCAAACCATACCTTGTGCGGAACGCCCTTTGAGTGGCCATAATGGTTCACTTTTTAGAAAAACAACTTGACACGACCACGACCAAACCATTGCGACAACTAAAAACTAGATGTCATATCGTGTTGAATATCACAAACCCCTCGCTCCTCCCTCTATCACTTCCCCTCCCACGATTTTTTGAAACGTGGAAATACTAATTGCCGCACCCTATAGGATATTAGCTGATTACCTGTACTTCGTTTCGAAATGATGAGAAATCATGGGGAGTAGTAACTGGTTGTTAAGCTGTGTAGAACATGTTGGGAGTAGTATTGGCTTAGGTTCAAAAAAAAAAATGGGTGTTGAAGTCTACTGAGTTTAGGCTGGGTCTGTTACCTTGCGCAGACTTCAACCCGCATTTTTTTATTTTTTTTTCGGAACCTAACCCAATGCTACAACACGTTCTACCCAACAAACTTGGTGTCCAATTCTATTAAATTATAGATAAAAACCTATTCGCAGCCCTATGTATAAGTGCTTTGCACAATGATCGCTTAGACTCTGGTATGGTGCAATAAAATAATCTCCTCTGAGAGTTTCCACACATTCGTCCTTAGTTTTACCTATATTTCTATTAAAGTCCAGCTTTCTTATTGATTTCATTTCTTCATCTTGTCTACGACCTAATTGTATGTTAAAAAAAATAACCAAAAGTTTATTGTTACTATATCTACTAGCAGGTTTTTAGTGTTAACAGCAATTCCACTGAACCTAGTAGATCTTAAATATAAATTTTGAAATACTTTGTGAAATCTTTTTTGAATGACGAATTTAGAGATATTGTCCTTGAACTAGTCTATTCTTAATATAAAGATCTGCGATAATCAGGCTGTTAGGCAGTCATCTTAAACTTAGGATGGTATCCCACTATTTGTCATGGTAACAAATTTTATCATTTTTCGGACTTCAAACAGTACCAAACAGTGTTATGGGCAAATATATTTGATTGTTTTGATATCAATCACAAAAGTGACCAAAATTTGTTTAAATATTAGAACGCATGACAAACACGTTTGTCATGTTCTTTTAAAAGTTCAAACATGGTCAATTATAGAAAATACAAGTGAAGAAAAACTATATTAACTTTCGATCCAAAAATCGTATTGGGAATAGGTCTAGAAAATATTAAAATTTTATTTATTACAGATAAATATCTGGTTGCTATATGGTATAATAAAAAACAAAATTTGAAAGCAAATAGAAAGCGAATTTTGACTGAAAGTCTCATCAAATAGGGCCACAAGTATATACCAAACACACAAATTCAACAAATATACAAATAAATTGTGCCAAATCAGAAACCATCGAAAACCTTTTCCTATGAAAGCCAAATACTTTGTATGTTTTTTAAAACATATTTACTATGTCGTGACATTTGAATATATTAGACGAATATCATTTCAATCAATACTTTGTATCAGTACTTCGTATGAACTTAGAAATCATTTGATAATATATGATGTTTGTCGTGATCTTATGCGCCACAAACTTTTGAACACCTATCATCATTACGTTTAGTCAGCCCTGATAAATTTCATGTTACTTTGCTTACAACTTAATTTAGTAAATACAAAACAATATTCTAAGCGCTTCTTTTTAATGTGAGCATTACACTTGTTCACCTAATCAAAACACAAAGAATAGCCATTTATAATAAAATAAAACGGTGTTGAATAATAATCAGTAACAGAAGGATTCGTACAGACAGATCTACAAAAAGTTAAGTATATGCATTTACTCAGGACCCTTTCAGTCAAATGAGAATGCAATATAATGTTATACATTTATTTAGATAGTATACAGGGTGTTTGCTGAGATCAAATGGAACATTTTTTACGAAATTCGTTAGTGAGCCAGGCGAAGCGTAGCCGAGTTACAGTGTGGCGAAGGTCATTTTTGGACAACTTTCAACGTCGCTTAGTGGTTTCTGCTTGACTGAGCAAAAAGAAAATGGACAAAATGGATCCTAGTTTTTGATGGCGGTGATTTCAAATATACATTCAAAATTTTAAAAAACAAAAGCAAAATGGGGGAAAATCTGAAAAGTGATTAATTTTTTTTGTCTGTCTCAAAAATGATTCGACTTATGAAAAGAGCGTCTCATTCTAAGAATTTTATGTAAAAAAAAAAAAAAATTGAAAAGTCAAACAAAAAATTGAATGCCCATGTTAAGAAAGAACTACGAAAATAGTTCGATTACGATAAAATTTTAGATTTAAGCTCCAATTAAAGTCCTGAACACAACTGTCAAATTAGATTTTCGAAAAAAGAGCGTGAACCAAAATGGCAGTCTTTCAAATTCCAAAAAATGTTCGATTAAAAGTATTTTTTCTTTTTTTCTAGTTTGATTTTTTAGTCTTTTTTTTTCGTTATGAGAGTACCCGAGTATAACAAATGAAATTGTGAGTTCAGATTTTTTAAAAGGATATCATAAAAACAAGAAAAGAAACAATTTGTGAATTTTCATATTTCCTAGAATATTTTCTGATGAATGTTATGATATTTTGATAGTTTAGAAGTTTTTTTTTTTTTTTCCG
>CM022874.1:45704097-45727028 GCA_012654025.1 Pachypsylla venusta
CCCCCCCCCCGAATGAAAATCTTGGGTGCACCACTGTAAGTTGTATATATCTTGAAAGCCTCAGTAGCTCAGTTTGTAAGAACGACGGATTCGAAACCAGGAGGCTGTTGGTTCGAATCCAAGTGAAGGCAAAAAGTTTTTTTGAATTTGTTCATAAAGAGGGGTGAAAATTTGGCGGGAACATCTATCTCCGAAAAGAGATCACCATTCTGAATAGAGAGTCTAACACACTCCACTTATACTTGGTATTATTTGGGTTTAACTAATACTCCAGAGGGAATTGAGTTGCTTTGGTAATTGGTGAAAGTGTTAATCAAGCTAAACTCTAATTTTGCAAGTCCTATATTTAGTATAGATGAGATTATGAAATACCTTCTAATGCAATGATACCCATTGATATAATTGTGATATAAGAAAACAAACTGAACAAAAAATATGGCTTTTAGAAACATTAAGTTTTTACTCTATCTTCCCATATACAAAATATAGGTATTGGTGTTAAATTTCGATGCATTTTTTTTCTTTTTTTTTTCTTGCTTTTCCGGACGAATTATGACGCCTACATTCCAAAAAAATGGGTCTAGAAAAAATGTATGTCCATCCCTCCGCAAAAATCGTGTTCGCGGATCTACAGCCTTTTTTTAAATATGCCCATAAATCCGAAAGCTTAACAATTTAAATATAAATCCTATTTCCATTTAAATTAAAGTTAAAAATGTTGTTGTTATTTTTATTAATTAAAACTGTCAATAAACATGTGGATTTTTAAGAGTGCAACTCATAAAAATCTACTGAGCACCAATGCAATTGCTTAATATTATAAGGATTTGTTTTCAGAGCAAAGAAAAATAAACATTAAATTTAAATATTTTCTCCAAAATAATTTCCTATAAGATGTTGTTCTCAAATTACATTTGCAGTTTATTAATTATAATGACAAATCTTTATCTCTCCTTATTGCAAATTACAATCAATTGAAATGAATCTCTGCCCTGATAAGGCTGATGAACATTCAATTAGTCTTGCTTGATAAGATTGATCCAATAACACGATTCTAATCGTTTGATGGTCTAATAATTATGACATAACAGAATCAATCGTTGGCTCGTACCACATCATCAGACATACCTGGATAATGTTTATTTTATTGCTATTATACCTTTACAACCATGCGACAAGATGCAATGACAATGTTACCAGTGGCAGATTGATGGGGCTGACAATGAAAAATTCCCCACTCCCCACATAAGAGAATCACGAAAACGGTATGCTGAAGAAGGACTAGAACATTTTTGTAATTAGGAATCTATTTTTATAGTTTCTAAAATTGCTGTACCTATATTTTACCGAATCAACGGGAATGACTTTCCCTGGACATTTCAGAAGATAGTATTGCTATCTTCTTTCTGTAATATATTTCTGAACTTTAATTCAATTATATTCCCTTGAATTTCAGATTTCTGGGTTCCGTAGATCTCAAGATATTTTTGGCGGGAAAAATGACATTCTCTTTATGTAACAGTATTATTTTACGAGTATTTACCCAAGTTGAAAATTGTTCCATCAAAATTCATTTTTAATTAATAATAACTTCTTTTATTATTACGAAAATAGAAATCATAGAAGTATTATTTAATTGTAATTTATCAAAACTGGGTATTCAACATTCTTCTTGTTAAATCCAGCACAGAATGCAATATTATAAAGAAAACATAACCGAAAAATTCCTTCTTTCATATGTTATCAACAGTTGGAGTTAAAAGAAGATTATTGAAAAAGATGAGAAAGAAATAAATGTATTGATAACATTAAATAAGAGGTCATCTCAAACCATCCCAATCATTAAAACTATATTAAATTCCATGAAACAATAAGATAGCTCCGGAAACATGAATCCAGACAGATCATGAACAAATTTGATTTTGTTTTTTCGTAATACAACATGAAGAGCATGCCTGTAGGGTGTCCTCGGTGAAGCGTGATACTGTAGTTTAATTATAATCTACATATATAAAAAAAACTTCTACCATGAGTCGATTTTAACAATAATGAAGACCTTCATTGTAATTGGTTTAAATTAAAATAATTTTAACAAAAATGCTGCTCTCATTAAGGTAAGTATACAACATGTGCCATAATAATTACAAACATATTTGAGATTTCGCCCAAATATGAATTTGATAAAACATTAAAATATTGTAATATTAATAATATGAGGTTCCGTGTAAAACTGAAAGCAAGATTTATAAAAATAATAGAAGTAGATGATATACAATACAGGGTTGAAAAAGAATATTGGGTATATGAGAAAACGTATTCTATAAAAATAATATTTTTGTATTTTTTTGTGGTAACAGTTTCTCTTCGGGCGGACAAACTTTCAATATCATTGATTGTTTTTCATGGTCAATTGCAAAGGTTCATTGTTGAAAATAATAAACAAAAAATAGACTCTTGAGAGGAAGGTAACCAATAGGGAAAGGAAATTGCGGAGGCACTTTGTATCACCTAACTCTTAGCTCTATTTTTATGTGGTCAAACACTCAAATTAAGGAGGTAAAACATCCTGCCTGTGCTTCGCATGGAACCACCATGCAAAGCGTCTAAAATAAATGTAACACTTTTTATTTTTTATCAGTTTCATTGAGATATTTTGGTTTATTATTTTCAATAATGAACCTTCGCAATCGTTACGAAATATTTTTTTAATTAAGTTTTAAGTGATGTCAATTTCACGAGGTTTTGAACACAGGAGAACGGTATATTTTACGTTTCAAGGTATGTAGAATGCAAAAATCGAATAAAAAAATCCGATTGTCCGCCGTGATGGGCATATTTGCCACTTAGCGTTGATCGATTTGGATGGTATATAAGGTACCATCTGGCGTTAATTATGTCCCGAAACTTTTATGTGCAATCAAATATACCGCTGGCGGATTTTATTGGTTTCAGCGGTTTTCATTTATCCTTTCTGAAAAGAGAATGATAAGAGCCATAGACTTGAAATTTCGTATATGAGTGTCAATTTTGGGTCTATGTATGCCTCAGAACTTTGGAGGGGGGTGATTTTTATTAGCTGGTAAAATAATAAACTCATGTGTCACATTGGGAGAGGTTTTATAGGAAAGTATATTTATTGATGCGAAGTTTTCATAAAATTGGGTCCACCTAGTTCAAAATTACACTCGTATCTTGGTTTTAGAAATTAGAAATAACAGTGGTATATACTTTTTTTTTTTTTTTTTTTTTTTTTTTTTTTTTTTTTTTAATTTGGCTTAACGTCTCTTTAACATCTATTGGTCATTCAAGACGGGGGTTTTACCCTCCATTCGCTGGAAACTTGCAAACCAGCTACCCACATTGACCTCACCCAGCCTGGGTTGGGCCGGAAAAATGAGCCAACGATACGTGGTGTTCCCAAGCGGTCACCCATACAAGTACTGACCACGCCCGGACGTTGCTTAACTTCAGTGATCTGACGGGAACTGGTGTATTCAACGTGGTATGATCGTTGGCTATATATACTTTTTAAATTACTTTAATATAAATTTTCTGTATTATATATTTTATTCTCTTTTATATATAAGGATTTATATCTTAATTGTTGTTGTTGTTTTTGTTGTTCTATCAGTTTTCCTCTTTAAATGAACTATTCTGCTCGTTTTTAGATTGAGTTACCGAAATTTTTTAATGGCCATTGACTGGAACTGGTCGTCCAGGACGTCCTGCGGTCCGTAGAATCGGCCATAATGAGAACGTATTACATTGCTATATCTTTTAAGTGAAAAAAAACAACAACAACAACACACTCCAACAAAATATTACATCTAAATTACAATGTAATATAATATATTGATGATATTAATCAAACAGATAACAACAATAATAAAATGAATCCAGTACAATAAAGCAAGATTCAAAATTTACAATACATCTTCAAATTAATACTCATTTTGAGGAAGTAAATACATACCAATATAACTTTCATAATACGAAACAATTGTAGCAACAACAACAGCACACTCCAGCAATACAAAATAAAATATTGACAATATTAATCATGAGGACGATGTTTACAAAATCATAAATTGTTATTTTTTTCTGTAAATTTTGAATGATGAGATCCCCTGCTGAGATCCTGTCACAGTTGATTCCAATATTACTAATCAGTATTGCGAGTCATTAAATTTAATTTTGGGGCACATTTATGATTTTGTCTAATTTATTACTTGGAGTTTGATTTGCCCTGGTTTCAGCAGATCTTAATAACGCATCACTTTTACTATTATCATTGGTGGCATACTCATTTTTCAACAATTTCTTCAATTAAGTATATTACTTTAAAATGTATATTTTTTGTGTAATGAGAATGATAGCAATAAAAGGTATTTTAACAATTATTCCTATACTAGCAGTTGTGCCCCATGCTTTGCCACGGTTAAAATTTGTAGAATTTGACCGAAAATGTTTTGAACTCTGATAATTTTTCTGGTTATTCCTATATAACCAACCTATACTTAACAATTACCCCACTATACTTAACAATTACATTAATTTTTTGGCTTCACTTTTTTAATCAAAATGTGATACACACTCTGCTACGGACACTTCTTTTATTTGTTCAATATTGGGTAGATAATTGTTAGTATTACTCATACGGTGGTTGCATGATAGTCCTCAGTACCTAACACTAAGTTTCACAGATTCAATAGCTAATATTTTAAACAGGACCTCCTCCAAAGTTGTGTAACATATTGGTCAATATCTCCAACGTGCTTTCGTTCTCTCGATTGGACTTTTGATTTTTCTTGATGTTGAGTAGGTACCAGTGCTTAATTATTGATGTCTAGTTATTTTCTAATTTTTCTGTCTCTGTTTTCTGTTTGTTATTCTCAACAAAGTTCTATTCCTAATCCTGTTTTTAATTTCTGAACTCTCTTTATGTTTGGTCTTCACAACCTTGTAATAGACGAGAGGACAGATTAATATAGAAAAATCTTTTTCTGTGTAGGTACACAGGCACTTCGTTGTTTTACATTATTTGCATTTTAATGATGATTTTGCTTCTTTCAAATGTTCTCTATTTGGTGTGCGTGCATATCTTAAATTTGATATTTGAGTATATGAAATGATCGCCTCGAACTTGAAAATGGCATAAGCTATCGACATTTTCATCCCATTATTATCCCTATGGTTTTGCGACATATTATATATATTTTTTTTTAATTTAAAAAAATATTTTTGGTTTGTTTAAAATTAGTTTTCTTTTTACTTTAGATTTTCTTCCAGAAAATAAAGAAAATTCAATTTCCAAATAGACACACACAAAGTATGCTGGATGTAGAGTGGATACAATTTTATGTATCAAACGGATTATGCCTGGGTCGCACAACCTTTTTGCAAATCTCGTCCCAATCCTTCTATAATAATAATAATATGTGATCACACCTACCCAGTATATAAGTTTACAATTACTTTTTAAAATGAAGTAAAGAAAACATTTACAAGGTAGAAGCAACACTGGAAGATAGTTAAAACAAAAGTAATTAAAAAATATAAATTTGATTCCATCAGTAAAATTTATTTTAGTACGTGCCCCTCCAATTAATTGAATATTTGTTCTATCACGCTATTTCAAGGTCTCTTTTATTTTCTTTTTCTTATTTTAAAACTTACGACTTAACACAAGCTAACTTTTATAACTTCTGTGTTGAAATACTGCATTTAAGTTGAGTAGGAATTTACTAGGTAACATTAAATATGCATTTAACGACAATAATTAACGCTACGAAATGATGAGCAGGGGACATTGCGTTCTAGAGCCTGAGCGAGGCTAATCATCTACAGACCTATAGACATAACGGAGCCATCCAACACGATTGAAATCGACCGCTGAACTGACAATATAATTCAATAGAGTCGTGTTTCTTTTTCATCTGCGATCACTAACACTTAGGGATGGCACGTTATATCGAAAATCGATATATATATATATCAATATATTTTCTTATATCAATATATTTTTCACGACATATCTTTAATATATCGATATATTTTTCACGATATATCGATTAGTATGTACACTAATTTAGGTTTTTTTCAATGTTCTTAATATAGCGATAAAATTTGAAGTTATCAATTTTTTTTTTTACTCGAAATTTTCTATTTCAGGGGGATCCTACTTGTCCCTTTGAAACTGGTCATTGGTGGAAACTGGATAGTAGAGGAGGGTCAGGTTAGGAAAGTACAGAGGGGACGACATTTCCACCAATTCACTTTGTAAAGTTCTAATTTCGAATAAACCGATATATCGATATATTTCTCATATATCAATATATATTTGTAAATGGATATATTTGAAATTCGATATATCGATTTATTTTTGAACGATATGCCATCCCTACTAACACCTTTTCGCACCTCGATGAGGGATCGTCATTTTGAATTTGGTACCAAAGAGTCAGCGGATCTAAAGCAAACACTAAATTGACTCTACCAAATCTTTTTTCCCTCTCTTTTTGGGAGGCCCCCCAAAAAAAATGAATCAAACAATTAAAAGATATTTTCAAGAATGACCTTGAATCATATTATGTTACACACTGTATTTCCTTCCCGTTGAGAGAATCATCTTCGAAACGAGTTTCACAAAACAGGACTGATCAACTGATACCTTAGCTATCATTATCAGCGGATCTGATACAACATGTCCCCATGTGCTTGTTTGATAATTGTTATTGTTATTGCTAACAATTTATAGTTTTATATTTTTATGAACATTAAATCAAAGTACTTAAGAGGGAGCAAGGAGACTACTCTTGCTCGTTGTACATGTTTATGTCAGCAGCGAATGTGTCACGTACGGTCTAATCGGACTATAAAATATAATAAAAGGAAAAAACGAAAGAGAAAAAAATAAGCTAAAAATTTCAGGGAACACACTCATTTTTTTTTTTTTTTTTTTTTTTTTTTTTTTTTTTTTTTTTTTTTTTTTTTTTTTTTNTTTTTTTTTTTTTTATCTTTTAGGAGAAATGGAAGCTGCCAACTTCAAGAGGCCAGCTAAGGATATACAGGGTGTCCCAAAAGTTCGAGACCGCCTGAATATCTTTCAAACAGCTTTATGTGGAGTTTTGCATGGTATAATCCAAATTAAACCATCTGATGAGGTGGGTAATTTTTCGGGGGCGGATCCTATGTGGCCCCCAGGGGGTCCAACTGTTGTTTTTTAAATACGAACCCCCCTCTTGTAATACATTTTCAAAAAGACAATAGAGTTAGAAGAACTTTGCAAAAAAAAAATACACGTCTAGTGTGTTTGGTTTCAAAATGGCGGCCATTTGAAATTTCCAAGATAAGACTTCCAAGAGTGTCTAAAACTAGGCAAATTTTTTGCAATGGGATATTGAATGATAGCATAGGACACCAATGTTGAGAAACTTGCTTTTTAGACATAATTCGCCTAGTCTTAGGCACTTCGCCTATTTTAGACACTCTTGGAAGTCATATCTTAAAAATTTCAAATAGCCGTCATTTTGAGACCAAACACGCTAGACCTGTATATTTTTTTGCAGAGTTCTTCTAATTCTATTGTCTTTCTGAAGATGTATCACAAGATGGGGGTTCGTATTTAAAAAAGAACAGTTGGACCCCCTGGGGCCCACATGAGACCCGCCCCTGAAAAATTACCCACACTATCAGGTGGTTTAATTTGGAGTATAATACCATGCAAAATTTCAAAACTCCACATAAAGCCGTTCAAAAGATATTCAGGTGGTCTCAGACTTTTGGGACACCCTGTATAAATTCTAGGTAAATACCTAGCTATATGCAGGCAAGAAAGACACAATAACTTCCTTCTTCTGATCCGGTTACACAGGCCGCGAGGGTCCATAACCTACTCCATTGAGTCTTCTCCACCTTATTCGATCTTGAGCTATCTAAAACCATTCTTCTCCATCCTCTTGAGGGGTTTTTATTTTCATCGTATACCATTCTTTAATTTTATCATTCCATCGTTTCCTCGTTTTCTTTTGCTTGTTATAATTTAATTTTAATCTCTTCTTTATTATTATGTCTTCGCTCGCTTCCGGCACATGTACCTCCCATCTCATGATTCTGTCTTTCACATTTGCTATTATAACTTCATCCTCATATAGTGACGTGCCCATATTTCTCTATTTTTCCTATTTCAGAACAGTCCTGTATTTTCATCCGGTGTAGGTCCAAAAATCCGTCTCAAAATCTTATTCTCAAAAGTTTGCGGTATTTGTTCCGTTCTGACCATCCATAGGACAGGACAGACATTTTTCTTTTAATAATAAAAAAGGCATTTGCCAGTTTTGAAAAACATATTAAGTATTCAGAGAATAGAATTTTATATATTTTACAGGAAGATACATAATGTTTTCAGTACCCAGATTTTGAAAGCCCGAAAATTGAATTGTCTAATTCTCATCTACACCCTTTATAATACCGCACCAGTTCAAATTCCGTCACCCGATCCTATAATGGTGTGAGTCACCTGTGATGGCCGATTGTTTGGGCTTTCTATCCTCATTTCTCGTAATTTCGTTTCTATATTGTTACCCTAGATATGTCTCAAACTTTGAAACTAATAAAGGAAAACATCCAAGTATGCCATTAGATACTGGTAGGTAAATACGTGTTCGGATAAGCGCAATAAAGAACACTCATTTGCTCTAACGAAGTTGCAATTATTTGCAGATTGCAGAGTTTGTATTTATTTTTATTTTTTTCTATTGCAATTTATCTCGTCGTAATTTTTGTGCCCTATATATTTTACATAGAATGCCTTCTGGATATTTCATTATTTTTTAACACATTCTTATTCGTGTAGCGAGCGCTTCTTTTTATAATACCTATCTCATATAGATGACTTTTATATCATGCAAAAACTAATGACCAATGTACTTTAGCAATCTGTAGCAGTTACAAAATAATATTCTAAGGTCAGAATCAAGCATGATGATCGTTGTGCAAACGCCAAAATCAAAAACATTGTTTATTTCTAACGTGATGTGAATCTGATATATATATATTACGGGGGTGGATGGCAGATCAAGTGCCTGTGTTTGACATAAAGGCGTAGACTATAGAGATTTTTCCCAGGTTTAGCAAGGAATTGTTTGAAGATTTCGAACGAAGTGAATGTTTAGTTTTTACTCCACGATTTAGTTTTGTACCAGATAACTTTCTTGAACCCCTGGTCCGATTTTGATGAAACTTTGTATTGACATTTGCTGAAGAGACTTGGGAAAATACAATAACACAGAAGAAGAGAATGGAAATTACAGGAACGATAACATATTAAGACATATATGAATGCTGTGACGAGCAGGAGATACCTATAATATAAACATATACGAGGTAGGAGATAATGCCAAAGTAGAACACAAATGGTAATAAGATAAAGAAAATAGTTAGATTGCATGGACAGCTCGAAAGAGGAGTTGATGAAAATATTCCTAAAATTATACAAGTCTGAAAAATTGCAAGAAACAGGAGTAGAAGAGGAAGATGACCAAAATTTAGATGTAAATATGAAACACTGTAACCTGTTAACCTCACTCCCGCTAAAATGATCTCTATGAGACAACCGCGCGGCCAAATAAGGTTCTTCAACTAATCGGACAATTTATTATTATTTAGTGTGTTTCAGGGGGTTAAAAACGACATATACAAATTTGGGAACCGAAATACACCCCACCCCTAATATCCAAACAAAAATATAAATATATATAAGAAAAATCAAAACAGAAAAATAGATTAACAAAATTTGAATAAACTGCAAAATTAAAAGGACCTTTTACAGGACCTGTAAAGAAAACTGAAATTGTTATTAGTAGATACCTGAAAAAGAAGAAAGAAAGTTGTTGAACTCCTGTAGACTATAGGGAGCCTAATGGACAATTTCTACTGTTCTTTAAATATGATGAGTGTCTATACGGAGTTTCATCTTTCAAGAACTCCTGTGACACAAAGAGACAAGAGACTGATAAATAAATGCAAAATGGGATATGTTAAACATAACAGACACCTAAATTGAAGTATTATTGGAAAAATTTAAAAAAAGAATACCTAGTAGGAATATTTTGGCTTCCTTATTGGTCCACTGTTTGTTTTTAGGGGAAAGGGGTAAAATGATTCATGTTTCATACATTACCCACATAGTTAAAGTTCGCACCAAGTCCGTTTCTTTAATATCAGATGAGTGTTGAGAAATATCATGACATGTCAGTGGTGAATACATTGAATGGAAAATTCAGTTTTTATCGTAATTTTAAAAGTGACTGACGGAAACAGATGTGCGAAGGTTTTTCATGTTGTAGCTTCATCCTATCTTATAAATAAATATTGACCGAACCTCCAAACAGTTATTTATTGTTTTTACCATAATCCTGAGAAGTTAATGTGAATTTAAAGATGATTGCTGCCCAAGATTCTAAACCTTTTATCTCGATCACCTCATACTCAAATGACTGCTTCTCACTCTATGCAGATGCTTCCTGCTAATGGAAAGACTTTCGATGGATCTCAGGCGATTGCAGTTTAGAGCCAGAATCTCCTGAGATGGGTAAGCTTAAGTTACCCAGCATATTACCTAAAAAATAATCCCCTGGAAATTGCCGTGAATATTTTGGGGCTATATCTAGACTGCTAAGGACTATTTCATATACATAAACAATAATATTGTGGACATCATTCAAACTCAAAGGAGAAAAGGGAAAGGAACTCTTACAGGATTACCTTGGTTGTGAGCCAGCGTCTATGGTACGTTGAATACACCAGTTTCCGTTAGATCACTGAAGTTAAGCAACGTCCAGCGAGGTTGTAATAACAATTGGGTGTTCACGTGGGTTCACGAGGGCGTGTGATGCTGGCTATTTTTCCGACCCAACCTAGGCTGGGTGAGGTCAAAGTGGTTTGCAAGTTTGAAACTTGCAGGTTTGCAAGTTTCCAGCGAATGGAGGGTGAAACCTCCGCCTGGAATGACCAATAGATGTTAAAGACACGTTAAGCCAAATTAAAAAAAAAAAAAANAAAAAAAAAAAAAAAAAAAAAAAAACAATGTTGTGCTTTGTACGGATCTCAGACGTGGATCACATAAAATGATCAATTTGTACTATACCAAAGTCATTTGATTTTGCTTTTCGAGATGCCTCCCATAAGCATTATTTATTTGTTCCTGGTGTGATTCAGTAAATCCATGCCACGGCAGCAGCTTGTGGACAGAGCCCAACTGCCCAACATTTGTAATAATAACAAAATAATGATTTCAAACAAGTTTGCAAAACATCCTCCTAACTGATGATGATGATGAATGAAATCTGTTACAAAATCCATCATGTTGTTCTTGTTATTATGATTGGTCCAATTATTTGATTCGTTACGCCGATAGATAGTACTTATATTTTATGCAATCAATGCGTATATTATTGAATAAATGGTTTCATGGCACTTCGGTTCATCATAAGTCTGTTGGTCGAACAATTATCTCCTTATTTATGATCTTATTGCTCGATGAATTTATAACTTGCAATGTCGAATAAAAGCGGCTCTACAAAAAAAAGTGTCAAGTTGGAATTTCATTATACCTACCTCGAGATAGGATCTTTCTTCTTTCAAATATTTTCATTTGTTTCCTTTTTTGGGGAAACAAGGTCAAAAAGAGTGAATTTATAAATTAATAATCATTTAGGTAGTATTCGCCTTATTTTATTTTTAAAAAAGTATCGAAAAAACTTTATGAATCAACTATTAAGATGAAATATTGTTTTTTTTTGTTTTTTTTTTTGAAATTGTAACATCTTCGTATGTTACAATTTCAAGTAAGCCAGCGTCTATTGCACGTTAAATGAACCAGTTCCCTATAGATCATTGAAGTTAAGCAACGTCCAGCGAGGTTGTGCCATGTGGGTGTACACGTGGTTTCGCGCCCTCGTATGCTGCCTATTTTTCGGGCTCAACCCAGTCTGGGTGAGGTCAATGTGGGTAGCTGGTTCGCAAGTTTCAAGCAAATTGGGTTTATAGAAACCCCTGTCTCAAATGACCAATAGACGTTAAAAAGATTTAAAAAAAAAACAATTTCAGGTGAGTACCTACAGATAGGTACTCTACTTTCCGTATTGGAAAGTAGAGAGCTTTCCAATTAATATTGGAAAGAAGCTTTCCAATATGAATATCCACAGTCAACCCGACTATGACTAATTTCTCGGAAACTGCTAAAAAAAAACCAATCACGCTCTCCTGTGGCGCACAGGACCTTTTCACGTAATTTTCTCTAGAGTGACCACATTCTGCTTTTGCTTTTGAAATTCCGTGTACGATAAACCAAAATTACGTTTCATCATATTTTGAAGATTTTTTTTTTCAATTTTCTTGAAGGTATTCGATGACAAATTTCATTTAATTCGCACTTTCGCCAAACATGGTTTTATAGAATCTACTGTTATAAGTTAGTAAATTGCTCCAAATTGGGATGATAGAGTTCAATTATTTTTTAAGATGTTCATGTATTTTTAGTCTATATTTTTTTTTTTTTTTTTTTTAAAAACCTTGAAGAAGGGAATTCACCATTATAAAAAACCAATTTTAACATCCTCAATCAACTCTTCGTGTAATCCGTTAAGTAGATAAAATCCATTCTCTTGATATTGATTGTGCCGTCAGCCGCCATGAAGAAGTCAACTTTTTTTCATAATAATAAAATATAAAATGATAGTTTAATGATAATCATCATTTGTTATTCTGCCCGCGTGCATGCGTTAGAACTGATTGCACTCGGCTGAAGATCCTGAAATATAATTGGATGTTTTTGTTTCAACTATTTAAGCGATATAAAAATATTGATATATATGTATTTTATATATTTATATATATTACCTAGATATTCCCTGCCGCTTAATGAATAAATACATGAAATAATATCAATAGATCGGGGTCCATCTTGGAATAAGCGAATAGTTCAGTTTTTTGAATTCGTATCAATAGATCCAATATCAGTTATAGCTTTTATAGGTATGAATTTTATGATATCGTTTAATGTAGGCGTTCTAATAACTCACCACGATACCCCGTAAAGAGCAGTTTCACAAGACCTTATAGTGAGGAGTAGGTATATTTTTTATCACATGAACTGCGTCTAAAATATGAGCTCCATCATCGGTGTTCATAAATAATATATCAAATAGATAGGTGCAATGGGATCTAAGCCCCATAAAATTTGGCTTTAGCACATAGTTTTTTGATAGGAATCCTGCAATAAATACTATCAACTTAAGCACAAAATATATCAACGAGATAGGTGAGATATACGTCTCTATAAAATTTTGGCTTGTCCATAGAATTTTTTGATAGGAATCCTGCAATAAATACTCTCAACCTAAGGAGAAAATATATCAACGAGATAGGTGAGATATACGTCCCTATAAAAGTTTGGTTTTACATATAATTTTTTGATAGGAAACCTGCAATAAATACTCTCAACCTAAGGAGAAAATATATCAACGAGATAGGTGAGATATACGTCCCTATAAAATTTTGGCTTTTACATATAATTTTTTGATAGGAATCCTGCAATAAATACTCTCAATCTAAGGAGAAAATATATCAACAAGATAGGTGAGATATACGTCCCTATAAAATTTTTGGCTTTTACATATAATTTTTTGATAGGAATCCTGCAATAAATACTCTCAACCTAAGGAGAAAATATATGAACGAGATAGGTGAGATATACGTCCCTATAAAATTTTGGCTTTTCCATATAATTTTTTGATAGGAATCCTGCAATAAATACTCCCAACCTAAGGAGAAAATATATCAACGAGATGGGTGAGATATACGTCCCTATACAATTTTGGCTTTTCCATATAATATTTTGATAGGAATTGTGCAATAAATACTAACAACTTAAGGAAAAAATATAGCAACGAGATAGGTGAGATACACGTCTCTATAAAATTTTGGCTTTTAAATATAATTTTTTGATAGGAATTCTGCAATAAATACTCCCAACCTAAGGAGAAAATATATTAACGAGATGGGTGAGATATACGTCCCTATACAATTTTGGCTTTTCCATATAATATTTTGATAGGAATTGTGCAATAAATACTATCAACTTAAGGAGAAAATATATCAACGAGATAGGTGAGATACACGTCCCTATAAAATTTTGGCTTTTAAATATAATTTTTTGATAGGAATTCTGCAATGAATACTATCAACTTAAGGAGAAAATATATTAACGAGATAGGTGAGATATACGTCCCTATACAATTTTGGGTTTTCCATATAATATTTTGATAGGAATTGTGCAATATATACTATCAACTTAAGGAGAAAATATATCAACGAGATAGGTGAGATATACGTCCCTATACAATTTTGGCTATTACATACATTTTTTTTTTGATAGGATTTCTGCAAGAAATACTATCAATCTAAGAGGGTCTTAATTAATAATAACAACTTGAAAGACGCTTACGTATTAAAATTTAGCAAATAGAACATAAAAATCTAGAAACAGACTTTTACAGACTTGAAAACTGTAAAATAGATTTATCAATTTTTGTTTTTATTTATTGAACCTTCAGGCTTTATAAATAAATTGGAATCTCTACAAACAATTTTTAGAAGACGAGAAGTTGACGAAGAACGTAGTGATACCAAAAGACAGCAGATGAAATCAAAGAACAATTTATTGGTGTCCATGGGACACATGGAATTAGGAGGAATGTCTGCAACGAGATGGATGGTCCTTTGACGTAATACTTGGGAAAGCAAAGATAAAAATGTTGAAAGGATAAAGTAGTGATGGAGTTGAGGCGTGCGTAATTGAATCCATTAGCATTGATGAAATCACTAGTAAACATCTAACATCTATTGTTCATTCGAGACGGATGTTTTACCCTCCATTTGCTGAAACCTTGCAAACCAGCTACCCACATTGACCTCACCCAGCCTGGGTTGGTCCGGAAATTTAGCTAGCATCACGAGAACGCGAACCCACGTTGTCACCCACATGGCACAACCTCGCTGGATGTTGCTTAACTTCAGTGATCAATCGGGAACTTATGTATTCAACGTCCCATGGACGCTGGCTAGTAAACATCACTAATTCACATACGAAATCTTCAGCACCAGATAAAAACTAGAATAGAACAGGGTGCCATTATCATCTAAAATTATTCTAATAACAAACTAAAAGCCAGCGTCTATGGCACGTTGAATACACCAGATCCCAATAGATCACTGAAGTTAAGCAACGTCCAGCGAAGTTGAACCATGTGGGTGTCGAAGTTGCACTCGTGATGCTGGCTATTTTTCCGGCACAACCCAGGCTGTGTGAGGTCAATGTGGGTAGCTGGTTTGCAAGTTTCCAGGGATTAGAGGATGAAACCCCCGTTTTGAATGACCAATAGATGTTAAAGAGACATTAAGCCATATAATAATAATAATAATAATAAAAAAAACAGAAAATACAGAAAATAACAAACTAATATTTTCCTCAGGCTGATTTTATTATGTGTTCATGAAGGTACAGACAAATGAGGGTTTTTTAAGATAGATGATGCAATATACCTCGTTTTTGTTGGCCAGTGCATTTATGAACAATTTATCCCAAGAACTGACAGCAGTATTAGCAGTGCCTACATCATGTGAACCACGAAATATGATAACATGCGAAGTTATTGCAAGATTCCGCGCGCTCTTCAAAATCCTTATAACGCTTAATACTAAGAGAATATTTTTGCAGTAATCATATCGGACCCTATAGTCTTGTCAAAACAAAAGTCATCTAATAAAAGATACATTTATGATGATGAGAAGCAATGATGCAGTTTGTATAGAAACTGCAACAACTATGTTTGTGACTTGAAGATGATTGGTCTTTTAGTGAAGCATATTTAGAATGAGTATCTGCCGCAACATCAACTGGATTGTCGTCAACAAAAGCATAATGTGGATAAAAGAATATCTTTATTAGGTAAGAAGGAGCTAGAGGTTTCTTTTTTTGGTGAAATTGAATTTAGTTTAATATCTGTACACCATGCCCCATTTATCTGCTGTAGATGGTAGGATTTAAAAAAAGAAAACCGGAAATGTATATGACCCATAACAGTCGAAGAAAACTGCTAAGATCAGCGTCCACCGAGGTTGTACCATGTCCAATTGGGTTCGCGCCCTCGTGATGCTGGCTACTTTTCCGGCCCAGGTCAATGTGGGTAGCTGGTTTTAATTTTCCATTGAATGGAAGGTAAAACAACCGTCTCGAATGACCAATAGATGTTAAAGAGACGTTAAGCCATACAAAAAATATATACTTACTTTTTCAATTTTTGATATTGAATTTTTTTGAAGATCAAGTTTGCTCGACATGAAAATATGAAAAACCTAATCAAGTATTTTAAGAAAAACTCGATTGTGACGTTATGCCAAGTTCATTCACATCTCCACAATGTGAAGGTCTAGGTGATATCATTATTTGGTGAGTTAAGTGATTTCGTTTAAGTTTTAAATCATCAATCATCAAAATTTAAATCATCATTAATTGTCATTGTCGCATGCTATACTGTTCAAGCGTTATGTGTTCTCCTTTGGAAATGCATAGTCCGAACACTTGTAATGTACACCTAAAAATCTGTTCGGATTTTGACGAAATGTGCGAAAATCTGTTCATTTATCTTCTGAAGATCCACTGGTTTGTGTTTGTAGAGTACCTTTACTGATAAAAGCACATCATGCTGTGCTCTATTCCTTTTTCTACGAAATCTTCCATCTCTCCTTCTTCTCCATCTTTATCCGATAATCAGGAGTGAAATTACTCCCCAATTGTGTTTCTCAAAAAATAAACTTTATGAAAAGAAACCCTTTTATCTGTCCAAAATAAAAATATCGCATTCTGACGAAATGATTTTACTTAATAACATAGCTGTTTTAATGTGACTGCGGACATTTTTTGTTTGTGGATATTGCCTTAAGATGTTTGGAGTATATTTTCCACGTGATGACTGCTATCTATTACCGGGCCAATCCATGTGTAATGTCTTTGAGCATTGTTGGTTCGTAAGTTTCCAGCGAATAGAGGCAAAATTCCGTGTTGATTGACCAATAGATTTTTAATAGACGTTAAGCAAAAAAATCCAATATAACATGGCCTGGGCTCAGTTTTGAAATTCATATGTTCCACCAATTGAGCCAATTGGATCAGTAAAGAAATAACTCCTCAAAAAAATAGAGGGTCAATCAAATCGAAGTGTTGAATATTTAGGCTATGTTCACATGACCGCGCGGGTTCAACGAAAACATCGATACAAGTTAGTAGAACTAGTACCGCGCGGTTACCGCACGGTAATGTTAACAATATGCATTATTTAGATAGATCTTGTTGCGCGCCGTTCGTCGAACCGCGCGGTACCGCTCGGTCATGTGAACCTAGCCTTAAGTAGCTCTTTTGCCGTGTAAAAATCAACACTTTAACAATATTAATCCCGTTCTTAAGATGGACGGTTTTACGTAGTGAGATGTTCTGATACTCACGCCAAATTTAGCAAACGGACATCTAATTTTTTTCGGCAGCCTTATATGAATCATATCAATTTTGCCGTTCAATATTTGTTGAAAACACCACGCGATCATCTAAACAAATCAGCAAGAACACGCTTTACAATTTAGTATTACAGTTCTTGATTCTTTATTATTTTAAGTAAATAGCTCGCATATCTTATTTTAGTGCTTCTTACAGTGAGAAGCGTATCATATATGTTGCTCTGGATTAACATCTTAGAATGTATTCAACTTGCGACTAATTAATGGTAGGAGATTAAAAACTTGTAATCTTTAACTAATTTCTTTGCTGTAATAATCTTTTTTTAATAGTCACTCACCTCATGTGTGCCTTGCATGGCTTTTAATTCTTAATTTTAAAACCTTATTTGGAATATTGACGATTTTCTGAGCGTCTTTATTTAACATATTTATGTACATAAAATCTACACAAGAAACCTATCTGCAAAGATACAAATTTCTATTTTGTAAGTAGAATTTACTTTCTACTTGAAATTAAAATTTAAAAATTACATTAAAAGAAAAGGTTCCAAAGGTATTTTACAAACGTAATTTGTTATTAAAATTATTCTACATTTTAAGAACCTTAAGACAACGCTTGTACTCATCCCCTGTATTGGAGATGGCAAAATTTTTCATAAATAATATTTTCTTGTATCATATTTGTGTGTATTAGAATTGTTTTCACTTAAGAGAATTTGGTAATGAGTTTAGAGACATTAAGGAAAGCAAACAAAAAACAAAGGGAGAAAGAATATAACCACAGTATCTCACAACGAAAGGAGTGAGAAAGCCATAACTGAAATTTCAAAACCGGCATAATAACTACCTGCAGTGGAATTATTATTATTATTATTTCTTTTCTTTTTTACTAAGTTTGGAAAATAATAGATGAATAGGAGAAATCTAAATGCTGTGCTATGTCACGAGAAAATCAGTTGTAGAATGAAGAAGAAATTATCTAAGAAAGCAAATCAGACCAATGTAGAAGAGAATATAAAACAATAGATATTTTTATAGAAGAATCGTAAGATAATAAATAAATTAAATAATTAGACAATATCGATTCGGATTAATTATGAAGGTGGCAAGCTTTCGATAGTACTCAGACTATCATCGTCAGGCCGATGTTGACTCTACGATGTCCACATCGTAGAGTCAACATCTACATCTAATATCAACATCGGCCTGACGATGATAGTCTGAGTACTATCGAAAGCTTGCCACCTTGATAATTAATCCGAATCGATATTGTCTAATTATTTAATTTATAAAACAATAGATTCAGGTGGTTTTGGCATATAGAATTATATTGGGAAGAAATTGAACATTTAGAAAAATTAAAGGCAGAACAAAAGTTGATGAAAGCATAAATTGGAAGTGGATTTACGAGAACATATTGTTAATTGAGGAAATAAAATTATCGAACAATTTAAAATGGTAACAACTATCCCAAAGGAAATACGTGTTATTATGTCACAATCATTGTGGGCATAATAGCATTACAAGGTATTTTCAGCATTCGCTCCAATATCACTAAGCCTAAGCTACACGTTAACAATGTTTACCTTATAAAGCTACAACCAGACCAAGTAGAAAATTCGAAAAAAAACATTTTCAAATTTTCGACCCGTCCAGGAATCGAACCCGGAACCTCCTTGGTGCAAGCCGAGTGTGATGCACACTCTGTCACGGAGATGTCTCAAGCGCTGTACAAGATGGAAAAATAATACATTTCGGCAACTCTTAAATCAAATGAGAGATTATATTATAATTCTAAAGCGGCAAATATTTCATTGCTATAGAACAGGCAATGAAAAACGCATTTATCGATGCAATTTTTATTTCGTTTATAAATTCAAAACATGAATCATGTTCCCAACTCATAAATTTAAACAAGAAATCTCACATCAATAAAAATAAATTATTTTATCAACCAAATATTGAAGACATCAAAAACACACACACTCGGACACACATAGATACAATTATATTTATGTTGTCTGAAAATATTATTTTCAAATTTGGAAATCTGTTTTTTATAGGTATGATTCTATGTTTTTTTTTCCTAATGATTTGGTCCGTTTCATATATGGTTAAAACATGCAATCAAGTGATGAAAAAAGATGCACTTAACGCGACATCTCATAAAATATAATGAAGACGTCTTTTCACATTAAATTTTTGGTGCCGCTGAAGAATAAAATCAAAATCTCTACAAAAATCAAAATACGATTGACATATTTTTTAAAACTCGTGTAGGAAATGAGATCTAAAATATCAAAATCAACTAAGGTTTTGGAACCCTTATTTAGTATTCTCCAACAATAGATGTATGCGAAGATAAGTCAATAAACACTTGAGTTGGTTATAAAAACTCACTTTTTCCATTCATTTTACAACTAAATCTCCTTTTATAAATTAGGGATACAATTTTCCTTGAGCTTCCGACATCAGTTTTAGCTTAGCAACTCTTTAACATTTATTGGTCTTTCAAGACCGCCACTTCTTTCAATCGCCAAGAAATATGATCTGTCAAACTGTATCTCCTTCCCCGAGGCCAAAGTTTTTAGTTGGTGGACAGGAAATCATTAATCAGGAAGTCAGGTAAAATAAGTAGAGGAGTGTGGCATCAATTCACCTATCGATCTTTCGGGTGCCATGACCCTTTGGTGTTGGACTCTCTTGTGGTCTACCTTAAACGGGTAGACTGCTTTAGACTCCTGTGAATCAGGGATTTGGCGCGAATGTCCCTAACACATCGTATGTCACTTATTGATATTGTACTGTCGTACTTTTTATGAAGAAAAATTGTTTAGAATTTCTCTGAGCTTTATTAGATCCACTCAACTTTTGGACCTCGATTTGATCCCGGCTAGCCCAATACTCGTACTACTCAAATGAATGTCCATACAAAGTTTTATCGAAATCGGACAAAGCGTTCAAGAGTATTCGTGAAACGAGCAGACAGACAAACAAAAGTCGTGGTGTTAAATCAACGAGATTCTTCATAACCATCATCAATTGAATACGATGGCTTGTCACTGCAACTAATCAAAAGGTTTATTGTAATCAATGGTTTTCTGTTTGCTTTTCTTGGGGGCTTCCGTGTTTTGTATATTTTATTCTGGACGGTTATTTCCATTTCCACGTGTTTTGTATATTTTATTCTGGACGGTTATTTCCATTTCCACTAATATTTCCACAGCACAGCATCTTCAATAGCTTAAAAAAGCATCATGATAATCTGGGACTTCCATTAGAATGCAGTCCTCCTGCTCTAGTGGGTATCACACGGGCATTGCATTCGGGGTACCCGTGTTCAATAACCCGGAGGGGGGGGGGAATGTTTCACTACTATCGCCAGGACGATTTAGTAGACGATTTTTTTTTCAAAGTGAGTAGCGACCAGTGGCAGCATTACCAGAGTAAAAATAATTGGTTTTGTAGAAGATTGATGAAAATTATTAGCCATGAGGCTCTTAGGCTCTATTTTTTAAGGATTTTATTTAGGGAGGAGACTTAACAATCAAAGTCCTCACTCCTATGCAATGCTGTGATTCCCAGGAAAATTGTAAAGTAGCCGTTGTGCCTTACCACAAAGAAAGGCTACCTTAACATTACGTCCATTATACGGGTAACATGACAATTGCCTTCAATGTGGAAAAGGTACTTAAATTAGAAAACAAGATTTGAACAATCATCATTACAGATTGAACGTAAGAGACAAAAGACGAATCAATGAGAGTTGGTATAACGGTACAGATACGTGTGTCCATCAGATGGATGGTGCCAGAGTACCAATAAAAACTTTTATTGGTGTACAATGCTAATTATAATGAATAATTAAAATTAATCATTTCTCTATTTATAATTCAAGCTAAACTCTGAGGGAGAGAAAGAAAGAAATATTTTAATTTTATTCCTCTAGAATAGAGCCAGATTAACAATTGTTATGGACATTCCTTACGTTTATAGAGTTAGATGATCAGTTTTTGGTGCATATTGTACCACCCTGGACCAATTGGCGGTCCATTAATTGAGAGAGTTCTACAGTTGACAGAACAGTTCGGTAGTAATATTGTCTATTCTATTAACTAGGTATAAATTTTTTCTTACTCGATCAAGGATTTTATATTTTTTTCCTATTTTAGTCTTCAGTCCTTGTTTTTTCTAAAGTTCATTTTCTTACTCAGAATTTTGGACGAGGATTCACTTACTTTTCACTCCCGACTCGATTTCCTCTACATCATCATAAATAACGGTAGTGTTTTTTAAAGTACCAATAGGATTTTTAATATAAATTTGTTAAATAATAATGACAGATTTTTGGAAAAAAGAATCAGTAGATAAGTTCTCTCTATGTTCTTCTATGTGACACATTGCTAAAAAAAACTTAACCTATTTTTGCCCAACATTATGGTGTGGGGTTGACACAGTAAGGGCCTGACAATTTTACTTTATAACTTCAAGGACAATTACCTACCAAAAACAATATTTATAGTTAAATATAAAGAAACTAGTTTGGAATCATTCGATTCATCATCAGTCTAGTCAAGTTGAAGAATGGAAATTGACTCTTTATAAATAGTGTTTTTGGTGTTTTGTTAAATTTATTTAAAAGTTAATATTGTTTAACACTTAAAATTAACATGTTATTCAAAGATTCAATATTATTTTCCCATGTATTCGTATTATTTCAGCAGTTAAATTAAATCATCGCTGTTGCTCTATTGATTACATTATTATACTTTTAAATTTGGTGGGATGAGAGTGAATGTGTGCTCTATTTCATTTTCTAGATTTTTTCTGTGGAACCTAATGCATTTATTATCTTCTGTACTTTAGTTGTATGGGAATTGGATAGGATGCAATCAATATACGATCACATTGTCACATTTCATTACATTTAACAAAACCAATAAACAGAAATACATTTAATGTTACTACTGCATTGTTTCATTGTAAGGGACATTGGAAAAGAGTTCCAAAGAATACTCATCAAACATGAGTAGAAAACAGTGCCGTATAAAGAAACACGAAAGTCCTGGTAGACTTTACAAACATTTATATGCTTAGCAGGGAGCAGACAGATACTATTAATTTTTTTCTGAGCTATTAATTTAATTTTAATTGAAAGTAGAAGGTTAATTTTCACGATTAAATTGTGGGAAATGCGAGAAAACTCGCTTTTAAATGTTTAATTCACAATTTCATTGCTTGAAAATCGACGAAACTTTGGAGAAATCAAATGTTTATTCGGATTTTTTTAAATATGCAGAATATTTTTTTTTTTTTTTTTTTTTTTTTTTTTTTTTTTTTTTTTTTTTTTTTTTTTTTTT
>CM022874.1:45728560-45753592 GCA_012654025.1 Pachypsylla venusta
TTTTTTTTTTTTATTTTTATTAAGGTACAATTAACAATCAAAGTTCTCTTAATATAAATATTACAAATTATATCTGGATGAAATGGTCAGAAATTAAAGTTAAAATCAAAACTTCCCCTCAGATCACTGAAGTTAAGCAACATCGGACGTGGTCAGTACTTGGATGGGTGACCGCCTGGTAACACCACGTATCGTTGGCTCTTTTTTCTCACATTGCCCACCATTTAATCGTGAAAATTAACCTTCTACTTTCAATTAATCATATATTTCCGGACCAACCAAGGCTGGGTGAGGTCAATACGGGTAGCTGGTTTGCAAGTTTCCAGCGAATGGAGGGTAAAACCCCCGTCTTGAATGACCAATAGATGTTAAAGAGACGTTTAGTCAAATTAAAAAAATATTTCTGTTTTGCGACTAAAATCAACTCCAGCAGCCTCGAGTTGATTGGACACAGAGTGAGTAGTAAAAAGGATCAGAAGTGGTAATATTATTAATGCTAAAGGTATTGTTAAAAAGTCTGTTCGAATAAGTTTTCACGGTTAATCCTATGCAAGAAACCATGGAAGGGAAGTCAACCTTATGTTGAAGAACATTAAAAAGGAATTTTGTGCGTGCAGATCGCGACGATCTCTGAGTTTTTCAATATTAAAATTAAATAGGAAGCAGATATTATCGTAAGAGTAGAGAAATTTGCCATAAAATTGCATTCGCATTCACTCCTCTAATTATTCCTAAATCGATGATATGTAAATTTAGCCAGCTGTTTCACAAGGCTTACTCCAAAAGTGAGGTTGTCTTGGAAAAAAGAAAATAGTTTTATTAGTTCTGACTATGTCAGTGAGGGTGAAAGAAAGTGTGGAAAGTGTTGAACATGAAGATGGCGCTGGAGTGATGATGAGTTTGGAGAAATAAAGCCTATGAGTGGCACGACATAAAATTAGATTCTAATTTAATTCCATGTATGGAACAGATTGGAAGAGATGCATGGACTTATAACACGGATTATTTTCAAACTATTTTTTGTTTGAAACTATAAATAATATATAATACAAATACGTATTGCATATATAATTAGTTATTCGTATAAGTAATCATACGATCATTATGCAGTTATGCACACAAAGGAGTACCTATACAAAGGTCTTGCGAGGAATGAACAAGACAATTCAAATAATTGACACCCTGCATGAACGCGTGTTACTTCCATCAATAATCATAATTATATGGTTGTGAGGGTTCGCGTCAATTATTAGCCCCCGAGAATAAATAAACCATGACTACGCCCTCTCTGAATCTCGATAGAAAACGACAGATTAAGAATAGACCATAGCTCATGCATTGGATTACTATTACGGGAGGGAAATGTTCAGTCTGTGAGATGTGTAGTGTGTACCCTTTCATTGTCTCATTTAGTCCACACGGCGTTGATGGCGCTCGGAAAGAAACGAAAATATTACAGAGTCCGTCCAACTATCTGAATGATCCATCTAAAAAAATTTCTCACTTTGCTTATCAGTAGGGGTCAAATAATAACCTAATGATGGTAACACTTTCTTTTTAATTTGCCTTAACGTCTCTTTAACATCAATTGGTCATTTAAGACGGGGGTTTTACCCTCCATTCGCTGGAAACTTACAAACCAGCTACCCACATTGTCCTCACCCAGCCTGGGTTGGGCCGAAAAAATAGCCAGCATTACGAGGGCGCGAATCCACCTGGTCACCCAGATAGTACAACATTGCTGAACGTTGCTTAACTAAGCTGGCTAAGCTACACTTTCATTCCAAATAAATTGATAAATGTCATTCATTCTAACCCTGTACGTACAGATAAAGGTGTGAATATTGAAAAATTTATGTATTTAAGAAACACGCAAACCATTAGGTTGGTTTGAGAATCGGATGATATTAATCTGATCAAACAAGTTGACGGCATTTCAGTGCATTCTAGTATAGAACTCAATTTTGGGCAGTTTGATTTCAAATTTCTGTTTTTTTTTTTTTACAAAATTTCTAATTTGTTTTTTGTTTCGATCGTTTGTTTCAGGTAATTCATTTGTCGGCTAACAGTCAAATATTGACGTTGGAAGTACAAGAGTAATTCGAACTGTAAGTTCATGCGATCAAATATTTACTTTTCTAGTTTTCAACGTAAACTCTTTACATTTTCTTTTCGTATTGTCGATAAACATATAATGGGAATGTAATTCATTCTACATAAATAGTTGCCTCATAAGTATCAAAAATAAAATATCTTTTGTCTATGATAAGCAATTTTTTTTAGTGATGAGTTCGCCAATGATATAGCTTTTTCTATCCGTTAAAGTGACTCAACACCAAAAAATAAATGTATTTCAATTCAAAATGAATCATTTGAAATTGTGTTTCTTACTTTTCAAACAGTTATATACCTTTTTCTTCGTGTGTCTATCCATTTTTTTTTTCATTTTTTTCCCCCTTTTTTTCTGTATTTTGCTTAGGTATATGAGGGTACTGTGCTGATCAATCTACTCATTTTTATTTTAAGGAAACAAATTAATTAATACCTCAATAATAAAATAATTCTTATTGATCTGTTGCCAACAAAGAAAAAAAAAAAAAAAAAAAAAAAAAAAATTGCAAGATTGCCTCTTTGGATAGCAATACTAATTTGTTCCGTCAGATAAAATTTTGCCTTTCTATTTCCTGTTCTCTCTATTTTTTTTTTAGAAGTTATTCTTCCCGTTTGTCTTCACCCATCGCGCTCCTTCTTCACACCAAATTCCCATCGTCTCAACCGCTAACGCTACAAAAATCATTCCTCTTGCCTTTATATTGGTGTTTTTCAAATACTTTCTAATAGTGCATGCCGTGCTTTATGTTGGCTGTCATGGCTATTGGTTATATTATACTATTGAACGGATACCTACTTCTAAGAATATTTACTTAGGAATCCTAAGTCCTATTTCTGCCAGGTCTTCTTCTAACATGCAACTTTCCTTGTAAAATCTTCTCAAACATTGGCTGCTAAGATTTATGAAATAAATGATACCACCCCGTTCAAAAGAATTGATTCACACGGTATTAAAAGTAGATCAATTTAATTTCAGGAGAAGATCCAGTCTGCGCGACCAGGCCCATGGTCACATAATTATATTAAAATTAATTTACATTATATTTGATGGATTATCAGGTAATACCTACCTACGCAGATTGGATTATAGGCTAAAAATTTACGACGTTCGTTAATGGGAGTACAGTGTTCTTATGTTAAAAAAAATGATTTAAGATGGGTGGATCAGTGGAGATCTTTGGTTGGTTTTAAAATTTCTTTTTCCCTATCACCAAATATGGTTCTACCAGCTCTACACACTGTGCTGGTGCTACATATTGGTGTGTCTAGAAATGAGCGCTGATTCAGGAAAAAGCTGAGTTCTACATCACTGATGTATGCAACGCTTAATCAATCAGCCAAACTAGTCAGCCTCTATGGCACGTTGAATACACCTGCTCCCTTTCGATCACTGAAGTTAAGAAACGTCCAGAGAGGTTATACCATGGGGGTGTTCACGTGGGTTCGCGGCCTCGTGATGCTGCCTATTCCCCCCCCCCAACCCAGCCTGAGTAAGGTCAATGTGGGTAGCTGGTTTGCAAGTTTCCAGCGAATGGAGGGTAAAACCCCGTCTAGAATGACCCATACATATGTTAAAGGGACGTTAAACCAAATTAAAAAAAAAAAAGGTCACCAAAAATTACACAACTTTGTGTAGAGTTTGTATTTAAAACTCGGCTTGTACCAGGGATGAACTGAAAATTCGACTTTTCTGCTTGTTGGTCTGGGGGTGTTTGGGGGGGGGAGGGGGTAACACAGCCCCTGAGGACAATTTAGTAGCTATTAACTATTGTATTAGAATTTTAGGCATCATGAGATTTTTGTTAAAAATACCTTGTAATGCTATGATAGCCACAAAAATTATGACAAAATAACAGAAAGTAAAAAAAGAATAATCTCCACAAGTTGAAAAGAGACAAAAATAATTTCTTCTTTGTTTAACGACCAGCAATGACCGTTAGAATGACGTAATAATCAACAATGGCATTACCAATTAAAATTTGAACTGTTCAAATATTAAAACAATGGAAACATTTTTTGAATGATATTCTAATTTCGGTTACAAGAAGGAAATGACCTTTTGTATATTAACGGGTAAAGGAAAATGATTTTGGTCAACATAGGCTATTGTACGCACAAAGAATTAACAAACAATGGTTTACTTTAGAGTTTAGATAATACATTGGGAAGTCTAATTAAAATTCTTGTAAATGGTTTGTGCTTCGAACCAAATTAGGAGAAGAAAAAAGAGCGGCAATAGATTGCATCAGTAGTGTGAACAAAATGGAAGCAACTGAATTGTCGGTCCTCACGATTCAATGGTAGACCTCACTCAGTTCCGCTTAAAATTTCTTATGCAGTTGAGACCTTAAACAGAGAAGTTACAAAATATTTTTGTGTACGCCTTGTATTTTTTATTTGATGCAATGTAATTTACAATTAAAAAAGCAAATAAGGGCTGCCATGAGGCCACCGGTGTCCCAATAGGGGGTAAACATCAGCCAATGCTATGAACGTAACAGGTAGTTAGGTACCTGATTACATTTATAGAATTTTAGTATAGGCAGTTTACTTTTTATGTCCCCTGTGGATAGAGGACATAAAAAGAAATCTTTAAATGCACCCAAGTCAATGCCAGTCGCAGAAGGTGACTAAGGACGGAGTCGGAAACGATATCCTTTCCATTATTCATTGAGAAAGTAAGGAGAAGCTACTGCATTATATCCCTCCTATGTTCACTGTAGATAGGGGAGCATAAAAAGAATATAACCAAGGCACCCAAGTCCATGCCAGTCGTAAAAGGCGATTAAGGGGAGAGTTGGAAACGATATCTTTTCCATTACCCATGCAGAAAGCAAGGAGAAGCTACTGCATTATCCGTAAGGATTCTCAAGTATCAACAACTCATGGCGAGTTGTTGCAAACCAACCCTGTTAACCTATGATGATGATGGGTTTATTGCAGACATTGTCAATGCCTATAATAAACTTCAACAAAATCAGACTGTCGTTAGAAGGTTTCTTGGAACAAGAGCGACTGTTAAAGAAAAATCATGTTCATAAAACTAGACCTCACTAAACTTCTTTCGGTCCATCATACGTTGCCTCTTGTTCGCATATCATTGTCTTGTAGTAACGTGCGAGTACACTTTACTTATATTAGGTTTGTAATGTATGTTATTGTACATATTAACGCCGACTTTGGTCGGATTAACACCGGAAGACAATAATTGCTTGAAATGCAGTTCACAATATAATAAAAATATAAATGCAATAATTCTTCTCTTATCTTATTACAAGTTTACTTTTTAATTTAAGGCCTCAAGCCTTAACTTCCAAGAGTGTCTAAAATTAGACGAGGTGTCTAAAAACTAGGCGAATTATGTCTAAAAAACTGGTTCTTTTACATTGGTGTCCTATGAAATTGTCCAATATCTCATTGAAAATAATTCGTCTAGTTTTAGACACTCTTGGAAGTTCATGTCTTGGAAATTTCAAATGGCCGCTATTTTGAAACCAAACACGGTAGACGTGTAAATCTTTTTGCAAATTACTTATAATTCTATTGTCTTTCTGTAAATGTATCACAAGATGGGGGTTCGTATTTAAAAAACAAAGTTGGACCCCCTGGCAAAATTTCAAAACTCCTCATAAAGCCGTTCGAAAAATATTAAGGTGGTCCCGGACTTTTGGGACATCCTGTATAATTATATCAATAGCAAAAATATAATAATATTACAGAGTGTTCTTTTCTTTGTTATTTTACACCATCAGCCCAGAACGTGCGGATTCAATCCTCAAGTTACATCACACAATCTCAAGTATGACCAATTTTTCACTATGGAAATTAATAAGTGATATTTGGATTGTCGAAATTACGCCTTCGAAATAACATATAGAAAGTCCAAAAATAATGTGCTGTCGTTCTTTCAGTATGTTTTCATGATAATCTTCTAGTGCCATGTTCAAATTAAATAATTGATTTTATGTCCAATGCTTATTCATTCTAGTGTGTTGCATCATTCCTGATTGTTGCTATTATCACGCTGGGTAACTTGTTCTAATGCAGAAAAATTTAAATTAATTTGGAATATTCATTAGATCGGTTCATTGGTCGAGTACATCCTTTGTGCTGCTATTAGTTCATTATTTCAGTACATTCTTCTTGTTCACTGATTAAGGTGTGTTAACTACTCGACACTCGAATAGTTCATGCAAATTGACATCGGTTCAGCATGAATTGGCAGGTCAATAATTGAAAGACCCTTTGAGCGTTGTGACGGTTGCAACCGCGATAAAGCGGCAGCAACTCCAAGGATAATCCTAGGAGTTTCGTACACATAATTTAACGGCTTTCGACAAAGTTAGTTTTAGATGAAAAATTAATAAAGACAATAATTTGGAAATAATAATATTAATCACTAATGTTCTTTATTGATATTCATAGGGTATATTAATAAATCATTGTTAATTTAATTATAAAAATGGAAGTTAACCCTAGGATTCCAAGCTCTATTCAGTTACGTGAATTGCCAAGGGGGGGTGGGGTACAAAGTACCAGCAAACAAAATAAAGTATAAAATGATTTTTTTTATTACAATAAGTCGCTATTACTTTATTAAAAGCTAAAAAAAATATAAACTAAATCAATTATTATCTTATTATCTTACATAAAAATAAAATTAAATCCCAGAAATAAAATAATGTAAATGAAAATAAAAAAAAAATCGCTAGACCCTAGGAAATCTATTCTGAACCAGAACTTTGTCCTTCCTGACATCCCACACAGACAAATGTCTTTTGACAGTGTTTACACACACTTATTTCTTGCAGGTGATAGATAATTAGATATTTTAGACACTTTAGACAATTTATGGTAGCTTTTAATGGTAGTTTTAGACAATCAATGTATTGGTTACATGCATTACCCGCAGTACCCACGCCCAAAGTTTGGCTTCAATATCATCCCTAAGAAGGCTTAGAACATATACATATTTTTATATACTATATGATGGAAAATATTATTTGTGTAAATTATTAAAGGTCTCATTAAAATAAGTATCATAAATTGATTACTATAAGCTTTTTGCTGAAACGCGGGTACTTTGTACCCCCCCTCCCCCCTTGGCAATGCAAGGGTTAATAAAAATAAAATATTAAAATAGTAAAAAAAGGAATAGTATGGGAAAGCTTACCTTCTCCTATAATTATAATATCTTCGTTCTAAATCTGTCTTTGCAGTTTCAAATCCAAATACCAACCAACCGGTGATCAATGTGCACTGCTGCAACGCACTCGGTTTGGTTTTCAGCAAAGTGCTGATTAAGTTAAAACTAAACGTTCAGAGGTGGCGTGATATTATTATGGGCAGTGGTGGCGTTACAATGTGCACCCGATAGTGTTCTTTAACGCCAAAATGTTTCAAAGTGTGGTACATTGTACATTCAATTTTTCGATTTTGAAGTTTGGTATAGATACCCACAAACAGTTTATCAGTCGATATTTTTATGACTGTAACTTTTGTGGGCATCGAAACAAAAAAAAAATGGTGATTTCTGTAATACCTTTGGGTTTCGTCACTCTCTTTCAATCTAATATTTGACAAATTTCATGATGAACATTTTTAAATCTTTATTTTGGTTTATTATATTCAATAATGAACCTTTGGATCGTCACAAAAAAAAATACCCCCCCCCCCTCAAAATTTGATATTATACGTTTCAGGTACGTAGAATTCAAAAATCGAATAAAAAAAAATCCGTTTGTCCGCCGCGCGTCTGCGGCACTTTTGCCACTTAACGTTGACCGATTTGGATAAAATTTGTTATATAGGTCCCATCTGGGCTCTACTGGGTGCAATCAAATACACCCTTGGCGACCCTGTCTAAAAAGAGAGTGGTAAGAGCCAGAGACTTCAAATTTAGTACGTATGTCAAACTTAGGGTCTAATTACGCACCAGATTTGGAATCGTCACCCCTCAATATTTTTGCCTCCCCCCAATTTTTTTTTTTTGGGGGGGGGCAAAAAAGGTTTATTATATTTGGGGGGGGGGGTATTTTTTCCCAGAAGAATAGTAAATCCATGTGTCACATTGGCGGAGTTTTTCCTCCGCGACTATCGTCCAGGTAAAATATCAAAAATCCTTCTATTGCACATCTAGAACTTACAAGAAACGTATCATCGATACTTGAGCTTACCAATATTATAGCACGTAGCGAAGCACGGGTAAAACAGCTAGTATTGTATAAGTGAATTTCAAGTATTTGGTCGGTAAGGAAATTCCAACACAAAAAGTAGTCTTAAAGGGGGGAAACCTATTTTTCTTTTTGGTTTCCTGATTTTTTTAATAAAATATCACTAACGCCCCTTTGTGTTTCAAAGTTCAGTCTGGGTTAGGCCCACATCACGGGAACCTAAGTGATCACTCACTTATTAAAACTTCGCTGGACGTTGCTTAACTTCAGTGATCTATACGAAACTGGGGTATTCAACGTACTATGGACACTACCATAAACTTAAGATTTTTGTTTCAATAATAACAGCCATTACATTTTCTGGTCCCCCCAGGTATAATTCTCAAGGGCACGACGGGTTGTTTGTTGTTTCTTAGTAATCAGCATCCTCGTCAGGAAATCTAGTTTTAGAAATTTAGAGAGGGTTCTGTCCAATATCAAAATAGAAGCTACTCCAATATGAGAATCTTATTTGTACTGATCTGACCACCATCGAATACGATGATGTTTGTTAATATAAATGAAGAAAATTAGACATCGTCTATGACACGTTGAATACACCAGTTCCCGTTAGATCACTGAAGTTAAGCAACGCCCAGCGAGCTTGTACCATGTGGGTATCCACGTGGGTTCGCGTCTTCGTAATGCTGGCTATTTTTCTGGCCCAACCCAGGCTGGGTGAGGTCAATGTAGGTATATTTGGTTTGCAAGTTTCCAGCGAATGGAGGGTAAAACCCCTGTCTTGAATGACCAATAGATGTTAAAGAGACGTCAACCCAAATTAAAAAAAAAAAATTAAGAAAATTCATTCTACTCTTACATAACCTGTCCAAGAAGATAACGTGCTCTGATTAATGATCTCTTATTTAACTGCAATCAGTTTTAACTTTCAGTTTCAATCTAATGTTACATGCAGTACATACACCTTTTATTATTATTATTATTTTAATTTATTTTACGTAGGAACATCTCAGAAGTGTAACATGATTATGTTAGATGGCACTCTTCTGATGTAAAACTGGTTCAAGGTTAAAATTTAAATTGAATGAATTTATTATTCACTGTCGTATATCTTGAAGATAAAAATTAGGAAGGGTGTAATTAGAATGAAAATAATTGACAATACTACGTTGTAGGTCCGCTGAAGATATACATGTAGGCTGGGCAGATCCCATAATACAGGGGTTCCCAAACCTTTTGGTGCCGCGCCCCCTTTTCTTGAAATAAAAGCCTCCCACGCCCTTTCCCCTTTACATTATAATGGGTATGGATGTTGCAGAATGATATCTCATTCAAAAGGCTTCTGTGTTGCTGAATGCTATCTCAATCAAAACGCTAATCTCTTGCAGAATGCTATCTTATTCAAAACGCCAATGTGTTGCTGAGTGCTATCTCATTCAAAACGCTAATGTGTTGCTGAATGCTATCTCATTCAAAACGCTAATCTGTTGCTGAATAATATCTCATTCAAAACGCTAATGCGTTGCTGAATGCTATCTCATTCAAATTTCCTAAACATCATGTTCAATGAAATTACCTTTGTAAAATTGTGCACATATATTTTAACTAAATGATAATAATTCAACTGGTTACGCCCGCCTTGGCTTGCCTTCACGACCCCCAAGGGGGGCGCCCCGCCGGTTTGGGAACCTCTGCCATAACATAAATATTAATGTGTATATTCATCTATGTGTGTATTCATGATGAATATACAATGTGTATATTCATCTATGGTGCTAGGGTTGTAGCACTAAATTTAATGAAGGTTTTGAACATTTCATTAATAATATAATAAGACATGTGTAATCGCCATCAGATCCTTCAAACCATGCAACCTATTTTTGGCAAAAGAGTTGTAACTGTATCTACTATTTCACATTTTCATAATTCATTCATTCATTCAATAGTGGCATCATCGTATCAGATGATAGCCAGATGTATGCTCTAGATAAGTTATAGTATACTGCTTATGTTTTTAATTGTCATCATACATCCGTTCTTGGAGGCTAATAATTGACATGGGCCCCCAGAACCATGACAATCACTGCAATATAATTAAATCAGTAACCCAAGAGTTATAAACATAATGATATTACAGAGTTGCTTTCTGCGTTATTTTACACCATCAGTTGAGGTGGACTCGGCCCGTGAGGATGTCACCCCTAAGTAAGAAATTTCTTACAATCTCAAGTATGATTTACTTTTCCTCATGGAATTTTAGTAAGTCACATATGGATTGGAAGAAATTACGCCTTCGGTAAATACGCAAAAAAATTTCATAATACGCAAAAAATTAGAATATTGGAAACCCGTCGGGATCTGAAGTTAAGCAACATTGAGACAGATTTTACTTATTGGGCGACCATGTAGGTTCGCGCCCGCGTGATGCTGTTTAGTAAGTTTAGAATAGCTAGTAGGTAAGTTTCCAGCGAATTAAAAATAGTAATTTCTCCAGACACCTGAGAGGAATGTTCTTTCTATCTGGAATAAAAGTACCTCTCAGGTCATAAACTATGGACCAAAAACACCAAAATACATGCAGTTCTTTTATGCATAATTGCTGCATAAAAAACAGCAATGTACATTGTACAACAGCCCACAGATTATCCAATTTTTCTAATCAAACATCAGGAGATGGATGGGGGGGGGGGCTTTTAGACAAGCGGAATAGAAAGAATCTTTAAGAAAGCACTGCATCTCACAAACAACAGCAACAAACGGATTCCAAAGAAAAGATGATGTGAACTGAGAACAAGTTACAGAATAGATCAGTATCGGGAGTGGAAGGACGTAATCCACAAGAATTTCGGGTCTGTGCGGGCCCAGTACCAAAGTAATGATTAGTGTTTGGGCCTAATAAGGCCCAAATACTTATCAGCGAAAATATTATAATATTATGATGGGGCTTTTTGATCAAAAGCGCCTTCTTTTCTATTAGAATGAGTGAATCTACTTCTACTTCTATGAGTGAATCTGCTTCTATGGGAATGAGTGAATCTACTTCTATGAGAATGAGTGAATCTACTTCTATGAGAATGGGTGAATCTGCTTCCATGAGAATGAGTGAATCTACTTCTATGAGTATGAGTGAATCTACTTCTATGAGAATGAGTGAATCTACTTCTATGAGAATGGGTGAATCTGCTTCTATGAGAATGAGTGAATCTACTTCTATGAGAATGAATGAATCTAATTTTATTTATTTATCGTATGACAACATGTTTTATTTTTACAGAATTACAACTTAGAAATAACTTAAGTACTAATTTATTTATAGAACAGAACATTTCTAGGAAAACTTGGTAGACATGGACAAGATCATCTCTGAAAATATTGAAGGATATAATACAAATAATTATGTAAACAATCTAACATTACAAAAAAATAATAAAAGAGAAATGGGAAGAAAATAGAGAAATTGCCCAATTAATTACTGTTGACCTTTCAATAAATAGGCATACCAGGCATTTAATAACTTTTTACATAATTTTGTATTTTAGTAAATAGTCTAGGTCAAGAGCAGTTAATCAGAACAACTATAAAAACCAAATACAAATAATGAACCTAATACTTCTATGAGAATGAGTGACTCTACTTTTATGAGAATGAATCTACTTCTATGAGAATGAGTGAATCTACTTCTATGAGAATGAGTGAATCTACTTCTGTGAGATAAGTGAATCTACTTCTAATCTGTTTTGAATGAAAACGGAACTATAAACAAAGATTGTTTAATTAATTAACACCATCTTGAATTTCTATTAGGTGCGCCATATCACCTCTTACTCATTGTCGTACACGATACAGTTATCAAGGGAATTTTGCTTTCGCGTCAGAAGTAATAAATCTTCGATTGATTTTTAGAAGGAGAAGGAGATATTTATTGGCATCTCAGAATGGATTATTCCATTGAGACTTTATTTATTATTAATTTTCAATGAAACTTGGCAACATCTAGTATCAGGTACCTATTTTTAATGACCACACAGGCTCTCATTGACTAAGTAATAAGAAACACACAATATTCTTTTGTTAAATTTACAAACTGGGGCACGCACAATTGAATGGGGTGTGTGATTGAAATTTATTATCCTTTTAGGAAGGATACGTAAATGGGAGAGTCTGAGAATAATTTTGCTTCTGTATTTCTGAAGATTGGGAAGCTTCGAAGATATTTTTGACTGTTGTCTTTTGAGGCCTAGAAAATGGTGAAAAATTGGTAGGCAACTATTTAAACATTTAGAGGAGGTTAAGCATTAATGAAAACGTAAACAATAATTAAAAGATTGAAAAAATCGAATTTATTGTTTATTTATCGAAATATTTATAAAAAAAAATGTGTAAAATTTTCGAATTATCGATTATGGGAGGTTGTTGCGTAAATAACATGATCAAAAAGAACCATTTTTAAGAAATAGCCCTTTTGTGGTTTTAGTTGATGGCTAATAAATCAGAGTATGTAATAAGTTGTGACATCCTCACGGGCCGAGTCCACCTGAGCTGATGGTGTAAAATAACGGCGAAAGCAATTCTCTAATATCATTATGTTTATAACTCTTATGTTACTGACGTAATCATATTGCAGTGATTGTCATGGTTTTGGGGGCCCATGTCAATAATCAGCCTCCAAGAACGGATGTATGATGACAATTAAAAACATAAGCAGTATACAACAACTTATCTAGAGCTGCTGTCTCATACATCTGGCTACCATCGGATACGATGATGCCACTAGGTATTGAATGAATGAATAAGTTGTGTAAAATTCATAATCTTTTTTTTATTTGGTTTGAACATTTTTTTTCTGTGTTCCATTTTATTAGGTTCATTTTTTTCCTTATATATGTTGTATGTATGTATATTTCTTTGTGTTATTATGTCACAATGTTTGTGGGCATCATAGCATTACAAGGTATTTTTAACATTCACTCCAATATCACTAAGCCTAAGCTACACTTTAACAATTTTCACCTTATAATGCTACCACTTGTCGCTATTACCATAGCTACTCAATTGTCCTCAGGAGGCTGAGTTACCCCCAAACACAACCAGACCAAGTAGAAAATTCGAAAAAACTTTTTTCAATTTTCGACTCGTCCAGGAATCGAACCCTGAACCTCCTTGGTGCAAACCGAGTGTGATGCGCACTCTGCCACGGAGATGTCCTTATATATGTTCAAGAGTTGTGCGTGAATTATTTTTACATCTACGTGAAGGCAATTCCTGGACATCCCGCACAACAAAACAAGAGCAAACTTTAACAAGACCACTTTCTAGAATGAAAGGATTAAGTCTTGTCTTGTCCTAACTTCAGCAGGAAAGAAGATTCAAACTCATCAGAATGCTACTTTTTAATTTTGTTTACACAACCAGTATAATACAGTGTGTTCATAAAGTGGCTAACATTCAACGCTATTTACATTCATTCAGAAAATCACCGTAATGGGGAATTCGCCGAAATTGGGGATATCCTCCGTAAAATATAATAATAGACGTTATTTGTATTACCTCAATAAGACTCAATAGCAGCCGACGATCATACCGCGTTGAATATACCAGTTCCCGTCAGATCACTAAAGTTAAGCAACTTCGGACGTGGTCAGTACTTGAATGGGTGACCGCTTGGAAACACCACGTATCGTTGGCTCTTTTTTTCGGCCCAACCCAGGATGGGTGAGGTCAATGTGGGTAGCTGGTTTGCAAGTTTCCAGCGAATGGAGGGTAAAAACCCCGTCTTAAATGACCAATAGATTTTAAAGAGACGTTAAGCCAATTTTTTTTTTTTTTTTTTAAAAAAAAAAAACATTCATTTAGAAAATCACCGTAATGTGATATTCGCCGCAATTGGGCATCCTTAATATATAATAAGACGTTATTTGTATTACATGAATAAGACTCAATAGCCCATTTGAATGGCAGTTGACGTTTGTAAATCTATAATTTATGAATATGAAATACCATGGGTTCTGGGTTTGAACCCATGCCCTACTGTATACCAGCCAAAGATTCTTACCACAAATCCAAACCGCTTATCGTATTTTGACATAAAGGATGCATAAATTACCACAATACATTGTCATCTGGAAATTAGAGTAACATTTTTGCGTTCAAAAGTGTCTCGTTAATTATTAGGCAGCACGTTGGTTGCTCGTTAAATATCATCGCAACTGTCATATTTTGCTGCTATATTTCAAAGAATATTACAACCATGTTCAAATTTCTTGCTAGAAATAGGACTAATCAATAAACTCATCTCCAAAATTGCAGCTTTAAAAAAAGCACACAAGTTCTATTTAACAAAATTTCTATTTAACAGAGATAAATAGAAGTTTTTTGGACTAGTTTTTGATTTTCATAAATTTGGACACACATAAAGTCGGTTAGACTGAACTCTATTATTGTAAAAATTTTGTAGTTCAATTCGCTGATGCTACCGATATATCAGAATCGAAATTTTACCCCAAACTTATTGCAGCTCTTGGCTACTCAATCGTCAAGAATATTTACGCATTCTATAAGATAACCGGCGGAAGGGGAGCTTCTTTGGTCACCCTGTAGTTGTTGTTTTGATCCAAAACATCGCAGTCTGCTCTCATTTTACATCATGATGTTTAACTTTTATACGTTACAAGATTTTTTGCGAAATTATGTAAATGAACATTGGGTTAGAGAGTAATTCTTAACCTGAGGATCTAGGAGCTAGGAGGTAAAACCATGTTACACACTCTTCAAAAAATGTCTATGTTGGACCAAAGCTTCATGTTGATTTTGAGCAGAATATTTTTAGAAATGAGGCCTAGTCTTCCGGAAATGATGATAGTTATGCGTGTTTGTTTACTTTTGAACAAAGTTGGACTATTAGTAAACTAGAAATTTATCTCAGTTAGAATGCCCTTCATGAGGCCTAATATAGCTCAAATAATAATCAGCAAATTATATGAAAGCAATAAATTTCTAGCCAGGGTCTATGGCACGTTGAATACACCAGTTCCCGTTAGACCACTGAAGTTAAGCAACGTCCAGCGAGGTTGTACCATGTGGGTATCCACGTGGGTTCGCGTCCTCGTAATGCTGGCTATTTTTCTGGCCCAATTCAGGCTGGGTGAGGTCAATGTAGGTATATCTGGTCTGCAAGTTTCCAGCGAATGGAGGGTAAAACCTCCGTCTTGAATGACCAATAGATGTTAAAGAGACGTTAAGCCAAAAAAAAAGAAAAACCTCAGTTAGAATGCCCTTCGTGAGGCTATTGCTCAAATAATAATCAGCAAATTATATGAAAGCAATAAATGTCTACTTGAAAAAATCATTTTTAAGATCAAAGAACAAATTTCGTGTCTGTCTGTCTGTCTGTAATGTAATCTTGTGTTCGACATAAATTCCTGTACTTGATAAACGCTTCTTCCAAATTCAATTTACTCCTGTAAAGAAAATAACTGAAAATAATTCGATGAAATACTTGATTCAATAGAAGGCACAGCTTCAACCTGAGTACTATCCGTATTGACCGTTTTTGATGTAAATTATTTTAATTAATATGACTATAATTTGAATTAATATTGATTATAAGAATGCCTAATTTATTAGATCCCCAGATTGTGGGGACACATCTAATTACTTAATAAAGTTTTGTTGTGATCAAATTCCTTGACTGAAAGAATTCTCCTTCCCCGACGGTGCGGCGTTCAATTTTTTCCCATCCTTATCTGACAGGATCCTGCCTATCGAGTAAATATCGATAATTTATTTAATCGTATCTGGGTTAATTATACATGTGATATCTGCGTGAATATCTACAGGGCTAAGTCATCGTTCATTGATGATACTATTAACTTGTTAACCACATTATGTAGCTATCACGCCTTACGGCGGGTGTAAACAATTTTTGTTATTTTTTCAATAAAAATCTTCGCAATGTAGAAACAATTTGATTGAGCGAAAGAAAATAGCTTTCAGCATAAATAAAGTCATTGAGAAAGTGAACGCTCTGGTGATGCAGGATTGTGATAATAAATTGCGGAAGTGGTGGGTGGGCATTATCACTTTTTTGGCGCATTCTATTGTGACTGAAGTTTTTTCCAATAAGAGGGCTGCGGCAATATTCGACTCTTTATTTTTTACTTGTACTAAAAAAACTGACGAAAACACTACGTACCAGGTGACCCGAACATTGAGCGACTTTCATTACAGACTAACTTCTTTCTTATTAAGCACCTACATACTAAAAGGGACCTTTGTGCCAAGGGGACCAGACGGATACTATCATTTTTTTTCTGAGCAACTAACCTAACTTAAAATATGATTAATTGAAAGTAGAAGGTTAATTTTCACGATTAAATGGTGGAAAATACGAAAACAAACCAAAAAATAAAACTCAATTAAAATTGAAGTGAATTAATTAATCTCCCACCCCTAAAACGTTTAAAAATCCTTTTTAAATTATATTAAACAACATTTTAAGTTTGTAACTTGCTCCAAAAAAAATTAATAGTATCTGTCTGGTACCTGAAGAAAAAAGTTTTTTTTCAAAATAAATTAAAATTAAAGTGAATTAATTAATTTTCCACCCCTAAAACGTTTAAAAAGCCTTTTTAAATTATATTAAACTACATTTTAAGTTTGTAACTTGCTCCAAAAAAAAATGATAGTATCTGTCTGGTACCGTGCCAAGTTTCAAGTCTCTACGTTTAGCCACCGTGGAGCTACGTTGATTATCTTTCAGTCAGTCAGTACGTCAGTCAGTCAGAAACACTAACGATAGACAGGAAAATATTTACACATGCGCTCGCTTTTGGAAATGAACACTGAGGTCGGATACTTTTTTAAAATATTACGTACAACCTTTTTTTCGTAACCCAAACTGTGTAATGTGATTATACCATCTTCCAGCATACATCTTCCAGCACACCATCTTCCAGTATACATCTTCCTTCCCATTTCCTACTAATTTCATGCTAGTTTCTTCCATATTATTTCAGTTCTGACTCTTTTTCAATTTATGTGTTCAGGTTATCCTAACCGATTCCAGCACGTGCTTCTAAAAATTTCTTCAACACACTAAATATTATGGCTTAAAAATAAACTTCAATTAAGTTATAAATAACTAGCTGTTTCGCCCGTGCTTCGCTACGGCCTATAGCTTGGAGCCTTAGGGACATGGCCGTTCTAGTGCTAATTGCTATCTCTCTCGATTCAATGTATTTCTTATGGGGATTGTTTACTTTTCGCGATTTCTACCCTTTAAAATTAAATTTTTACAAACTTCTCTCTCAGTGCACACTTACATGGTGCAACAAAGGTCCGTGCCAATTTCAAGTCTGTAGCATAAATAGTTTCGACTCTACATTGATCAGTCACTCAGGACATTGCCTTTTACATATAAAGATATCATACCTCTTGCCTTCTGTTATAACATCATAACTCTTGCCTTCTGTTATAATATCACAGTTCTTGTCTTCTGTTATAATATCATACCTTTTGCCTTCTGTTATAACATCATAACTCTTGTCTTCTATTATAATATCATACCTCTTGCCTTCTGTTGTAATATCATAATTCTTAACTTCCACATTGTTCTTCATGCAAAGGCACTGCAATCTAATATTTTATGAATGTTATTTTCATCTTCCAAAAGCGGTTTTGTTTGATTCATCGCTCTCTGGTCATAATGAATGCATTTCAATTCACAATGCGAATGAGAAGACATAAGTGTCGCGCCCTCTTATGCATTACCATAATTTGAAACATATTGTTTTATTAATTGATATTTAATAGTTGTAAACTAAATCATCAAGTGGGAGTATTCAGAGTGGTCTCAGCAGATGTTGAACAGACAACCATTTCACTATTATTGTAATTATAATTTGCAGATCCAAATGTCATCTGATCAGTATGGATTGGGCGGAGAGTTGTAAGAAATGTTTGAAACTTTTACTCTGCGGTCATATAGGGTGATTTATATACAATACTAGCATCCCTGATCGCGGCTTTGCCCGCGCATATTTTAAATGATCACGCTATCTCTCTCACTCCAATGTATTTCTTATGGGGATTGTTTACTTTTCGCGATTTCTACCTCTTAAAATGAAAATTTTGCAAAATCCTTTCTTATTGCACACTTACATGGTACAACGAAGTTCCCTGCCAAATTTTAAGTAGCATTAATAGTTTCGGCTCTACGTTGATCACTCGACACTCAGGACATTGCCTTTCATATATAAAGATGAATGCACCAATTTTTTTTAAGAATGGAGAGTTTGAAACTTGAAAAATAGATTTTCCAAGTTTCAAACTCTTCATTTTTAAAGGCTTCCAAGGAGCTTTCTAATATTACAGAGGCAACCGAACAAATACGTAAAAACGATAATCACATAGGCCAAATAATCTAAAATACATACAAAAATCATTCAATTTGTAACGCAAGTTACTTTTCTTATACTGCTGAGATAATTGAGACCTTGGCCCTATGACTCTCCGCATTAAATGACTATGTTAAATATATAATCCAAAAATTAAATGAATAATATATTTCATGGGAAGTTTATATGGAAAAAAAAAGAATTAGAGGAGAAATTCTTGCCTAAATTAACACCTTGATTTTATTTTATCCAGTTCCCATTACTTGTACTCCATTTGTAATCTAGTAATTTTGTTATACATTGATCCACCCTATCAAATTCGTTTAAAAATTGCCAACTTGAAGTACAAGTGGAACAAATTTAATATCATAAAAATGTTTTCGCTTCATATTTCCAAAAAATAAATGTATCTTGCATTAATATCTATAATTAGGAAGGTTCATACTGATTGTGTAAATTAAAATTTTGGAAGAAGAAAGTTCCTTGCATCAACTAGCAGGTCAAATTTCATACAGATGCCTCATCGATTTTCAATGACTTAATTCAAGTTTTATTTCAATACTTTCAATTCAATTGTTTTTATGTTTTAAACTAAAATAAACCTTATAGGAAAAATATGAATAGACCTTAAGTCTATGTTCAGATGAACGCGCGGTACCACGCGGTACGACGAACCGAGCGGCACAAAATTTATCTAAATAATGCATATTGTCTACATGACCGCGCGGTACTAGTTCTACAAACTTGTATCGATTTGTTCATTTGATCCCGCGCGGTCATCTGAACATAGCCTACAAGGAATAAAAACATGATAATATAATATTCGGTGAAACATAATCAAGTGCGTTCCCCGAAACCACATGGGGTCTAGGGGGTATGATATTTGGGAAAAATATAAGATGCTTTCAAACTGAAGGAAAACCATCGAAAATTCTCATTTTCTTAAGAATACAAAACGGTATCTTATAAGTATAGATTAACAACCCTGATTTCCAGGATTAAAGATCTATTAGGACTCTCGTAAAACAATCAATACTTTACACGGGCTGTTTTTTTTTTTTTAAAAAAAAAAAAAAAAAATCAGCTATAAATTGTGTTGCTGTGTCTCATATAAAGCCTCTAATAATTCCTATGGAAAATTCATGCAAATGTCAGAAATTTATGTTCCTTTTTTTTCGACTGTCAAGAAAAAGACAAGTAATACTCCTTAAAATTTTTTTTTTATATTTCATATAGGTATCTAACTAAGAAAATCTAAATGTGACGGTGTAATAAATTTCACTTACATTTCAGGTTTTGTCGTTAAAAATGATCAATTTTGTTAATTTTTGTGGTCGTACCTAAGCCTTGGAAAGCGTTTTTAAATATACTAATACTATCTCACTTGATTCACTGAGAACTTTTCTTAGCCAAAGGTGTCTCACTGTTTTCTGATACACCATGTACATATTGATGACTTTATCAGAACTTGTGATCTAGTTGTTGGCATCCTCAATCTATGAAATTCCAATCATTCAATAAAAAATATCATATTCCAAACTGGTTCAAAGAAGAGGCTCTTTGGAATTATAATAATTAGATATAATTAGTTTGCCTAATTTCCGTATTACAAAATTTTACATAATCAGCTCTAACCAGATTTAGCCCGTGGTTTGAAATCAAAATCAAAACACACCAATTCAAAAATGCCTTCAACTTTACGTGTTGTTCGAAAACTATACTGACACGAAAGCGGCATATCACAGCAATACTGGACAAGAAACAAGGGATTTTCAGACAAACAAGACTTTCCCATTTGCGGCTGCAGTTTTCAATATCACTCCGAGCACTCTTTTCTTTTGTTTTTAACTTTTTATTTTTAATTTTTATGTTTACTTGTTAGGTTTTTTGACATATTATTTTAACTCAAATAGAGAGGTTTTTTACAGTCATGCCTTGATGAGCAATCTTGCTTGAGCATGACTCTTTTTTAATAAGGAGAAAAATGTTAAAGATATTAGGAGATTAAAAGTGGTGGGATTTAGGAAAAGGTGATTTATCTTGTCCAGGATTCCCTGTGATATGCCACACTCTATTGACACACCAGGCGAATGCACAAAAAAATAAATTATACAATAAATATTATTGAAGTGGATATCTATTTCTTTTTTAAAGATATTATTATTTAAAGAAGCAATAAAATCACAAAATTGTGGATGAATCATAATCCTTTCTTGCTAGCCTCATCAGTTCATTTAGTAAATGAATTTTTAAATGCATTGATGTTTAAATCCATCCATTGTACTTAGCAATAATATGCAGAAGTGCATTATGACAAGAATTATGATTAGCTTGACATAATTAAATTCTATTTATAAGGATAAAATAATAAGGATTAGATATATATTTCTTTCTTACCCTATTTTCCACAAATCTATTTGTTACCGTATTTTACTGCTTTATTTTTAATATTGTGCTCTATCTTCACCGCATCATAGCACATCATTGTCCTAATTACTCAATTTTTCCATTCGCTCTCATTGAAGCCGCATTGGGTACTTTAATTATTTCTTGGGAGTTCTTCTTTTGTATCCCGTTTTCCATTTTTTATTTATGATTAATTTATTCGTGATCTTGATTCAAACACTTTGGTCAAAATTATCGTTTCGGGCATACTAGAACTTTATTATTCTTTAGTTTCCATGTTCTAAAATCTCAGTTATTTCTGAAAATTTTCTCTAGATTTAAAGCTATTTCATCTATCACAAATAATGCTAAGTGAAGCATATAAATGACAAACCAATAAGTTCATCAATAATACTAATTACAATTAGATATTGATCAAAGATATTTCTTTGAGAATTGATTGAACAAGTATAATAGGAATCATATAGTTTTCCTCCTTCCATCTGGAATGCATCATATAGCTTCTAATTAATGCAACCATCATAATAGTAATAATTTATTATAGACGCTAATTAAGAAGAGTTGTTCTGGTCATCATCATCCTCTCTTGTGTTGTTGTTGACTTTGTATTCTAACCTTGAGCTGTCAAACTCTGCCTTTGATAAGCAATGTCACCCACAATCTGGTATCTATCTGGTTGTGCAGTGTTATCTATTGTTTAGGAATATTTAATTTAAAAATTGGCAAGAATTCATTTCGACGTTAAAATACATTTTTTAAAATTATTATCTAGGTAATACAATCTATAACGGAAAATAAAAACTCTGGAATGTTTGATAAAAACAAGAGCTGATGTAGGTACATCTGTAGAAAACAAGTTCAATTTTATGTTTTTATTATTTTTCGGTAAAAAATGTAGTACAATTTCTAAAATTTTCCGAGTTTAATTTCTTCATTTATTCTAATTTCTTCATTTGTCTTTTTTCCGTTTACGCTATCTTTGATGTCATATTTCATCATATACAAATTCCTTTATTTCTGAAATCCAAATTCATCTTCTATACGAAAGCTTTGGTTGGGCAATTCAAACAAACGTTTTAATAAATTTAATTTCGATAAAATATTTAGGATGTTTGTAGTCATTGTGAAATATAAATTTCCAAAAACAAAAATTTTGTATCAAACTACAAATATAAAAATGAGTCACGAGCGCTTTCGTCCGTTACGACATCGTCTGGTGAACTTTTTTCGGTTTAAAAATTGGCAAGAATTCATTTCGTAAAATAAGTAAAAAAAAATACTAATAGAATTATTGATATATTAGCAACTATGAATTGAACTTTGGTTTTTGCAAAAAAAAAAAAAAAANAAAAAAAAAAAAAAAAAAAAAATGTATCCAGAACTCTTAATTTTCTAGACAATTCCTCTTTTGACATCATTTGAATATACTCGTATGCAAATGTATATGTCCCAGGTAACTTACCTGCAAAATTGTGAGAGGAATGCGTTCATGTTTGATTTTCAAGAAGCAGTAAATTGGACTATCAATACGAGTAACTTATCCGAACAACTTTGTTTTTGCAATTTTTACTTGTACCTGCTATGTATACAGCGTGTCCCAGAATAACCGGTCACCCCCCCATCCCCCATTCAATTTTAAACGGCTTAGAATTTTTGAATTTTGAAAAGCTCTGGGGATAGGAAAAGGGCCATGGCCAATCAAATGGATACGGTGAGATCCATGTTCGATCCCCGGAGGTGACTTTGATTGACAAAAAGTGTCGATTTTTCAAGAAATTTAAATGGGACGGTACATTTTTTTTTGTTCAATTGAAAGTACAAGTAAAATAAGGAAAAACCTTCATTTTGATTTTTAAAAAATAATAATCAGGGTCGGGGCTATATAGAGGGCTCTAAATTTAATTTTTAGAAAACTCCCCATTCGAAGTGGTAGAAATAAAAATAGTACATATTTTCTTGTGTTGCATTTATCTTTTGGAAATTCCGGAAACAAATGTGAACCGTTTATCCTTGGCATTCGTATTTATATTGGTAGAGAATCTAACAAGTTCATGCAAGATTGCAAGCACACACCTACATTGATAGGTGAAGTCAAGCAAACATTTTAGTTTTTCACTATCGAAACCAGATACATTTTTGTGGACCCTCGCTTACTAATTGTCAGTTCCCATTTTTTGGTCACGTCAACGTAGACCTCCGTCGAGTCTCCCGTGGACATCCGGGGGTGTCCACCTGGACCACATTGGGAATCACTGAGTCCTAAACCATCAAAAGTGTACATTTTTATAATATTCAATATCCTAAGAGGACAAAAAAAGCACAAGCAGTGATAACTAACTTAAATTTGAAAACATTTTAGCGAAAAAAGAAAAACATTCACCTTCTCAATTCTTTCACAGTGGGGCCAGAGGAATGAGAAAAGGTCAATGCAATTACATAGGAAATAACACTACTTTTAGATGTAAGTGAATGTTATTTGTTTCCATATTTAGGTTAGTTATTACTGTTTGACCTAAATGAACATCTTACTTTAGAATTTCAAACAGGAGAAAAATGAGATTTGAATTTGTCCTCTTACGACACTGATGAAAATAAAAATGTAAACGTTTGCTGGTTTATGTACCTACATGCGGAACCTTTGTNGTGAATGTTATTTGTTTCCATATTTAGGTTAGTTATCACTGTTCGACCTAAATGAACATCTTACTTTAGAATTTCAAACAGGAGAAAAATGAGATTTGAATTTGTCCTCTTACGACACTGATGAAAATAAAAATGTAAACGTTTGCTGGTTTATGTACCTACATGCGGAACCTTTGTGAAACACAACAAGGGAACTTTCACATCAAATCTTAAAATAAACTTCCTTATACAGGGTGTAACAAAATTAAACTTTGGACTCCTCTAGTTGCGCTCCTGATTATTTTTTTGAAAAAAAAAGATTACTTTCATTTGATCAAAAAATATTTGCACCATTCCATTAAAATTCCTTGAGGAGTCAACACGTTTTGTCATTAAAAGTCACTTCCGGGGTGTCGAACCTGGATCTCACCATATATAACCATTCGATTGACCATGGACAAATATCCGAGCTGTTCAAAAGTTAAGAAGGGTGGTTACCGATCTGGGACACGCTGTATATTTATGATTTTTGGTGTGCATGAGAACATACTTCGCATGACCTTGATTAAAATAATTCTTTTTTGATGATTCATAAAAAATCAATATTTTTATAATTAAATTCAATATTTTTATTGGACAATATATTCTTTTAAGTAAAAAATAATATTATGGAAAAATACCTTGAATTAATTGGAAGATTTTTTTGTTGCTGTTGAAGAATTTGAATGTAACCCTCCCATGTTTTAACATGAAAATTCCAAATCAATTTGAGTAGCGTATATATGGGATATAGATATCTACCCACAGACTCGTTTTGATGAGAAGATCGTAAAATTATCAATAGGGAACATAATAATAAATACTCCATAAAATCACACACAAAATATATTTTCTAAAATATTTAATTGAATTTTTGTCCATCAAATCTTCTAAAATGATATTCCGATTTATGAAGTAAACTCATAATAACATTAAGTGAATCATGGGGTCAGAATAAAACTTTTTATTTTTGTATTTGGAAAAGCACTCAAATTTGAAATTAACTTTCAAAGTTGTTCTGATTTGTCCATTAAAAATACATATACGAGTATGCACCTTTATTATATATATTTTTTGCTTAACGTCACTTTAACATCTATTGGTCATTCAAGACAAAGGTTTTTATAAAACTTCAATTTGCTGGAAACTTGCAAACCAGCTACCCACATTGATCTCACCCAGCCTGGGTTCGGACGGAAAAATAACCAGAATCACGAGGGCGCAAACCCATAACCCACGTAGACACCCATATGGTACAACCTCGCTGGACGTTGCTTAACTTCAGT
>CM022874.1:45759342-45778357 GCA_012654025.1 Pachypsylla venusta
TACCCACATTGACCTCACCCAGGCTGGGTTGGCCGGAAACATAGCCAGTACCACGAGGGCGCGAAAACCACGTAAACACCCACTTGGAACAACCTCACTGAACGTTGCTTAACTTCAGTGATCCAACGGGAACTGCTGTATTCAACGTGACATAGACGCTAGCTATTCGGATACTGACAAAGAAATGGGAAAATGTGCAGTATAAAAGGAAGAAGAATATTACAAACAAAGGCCTAACCATCAATCATATCATACAAGTGAAATTGGTTTCCAGATGAACTTAGGCCCCATTTTTTCTGTCGCTTTTGGATGATTGCTCGGTTGAATGACTAGGATTCCACGTAGGTAGAGACATGCATCATGGTGCTGATAAAAAGATGAAGGAAAATTATTTTGGTCATTTCTCCTTTTTTCTCTTCGTATCGTCTCTTTAACAACTATTGATCATTTAAGACGGAATTTTTACCTAGAAACTATCTACCCACGTTGACCTCTCACCAGCCTGGGTTGGACCGGAATAATAGTCAGCATCTAGACTACTGAGCAAGAACAATATTGTTTTTAAATTCGATTTTTGAGAGATAAGATTTTGATTATTTTCAATATGCTGAGTTATAATTTTCGAAAGAGAGAAACCCGGACTACGCCTTATTGTAATAAAAAAATTATTGTTTCCTTTATTTTGTTGACGGTTACTTTTTGTCCCTCTCACCCTTGGCAATGCACATAATTGAATAAAGGTTGGCAAACCTAGGTTTAGTTTAGGATTTATTCCAGGATCAATTTAGGGCATTGCCGTTAACTTGTACCTAATCTGAATTGCTGTATTGTTCTTTGCACATCATCAGTGAAGATTGTTATGTTTTAGAAAGAAGAAGAGAAAAAAATAGATTTATTGTTTTGACCCATTGATTCCATTTCTGTAGGTATAACTTTAAACAATGTTAGGTATCTTGTAATGGGTAAAAATTATTATTGCTTTATTGTATATTTCTCTTTGGAACATTATTATTTTAGAAAACTTACCAGTAATAGCTAACAGTGTTGTTATTTTCCAATCATAACATGCTAGTTGTTTTTATTCTCTATCCATTTAATTTCAGATCTAATTGAGATTTTTATTCGTTAACATTAAAAGATGTAGTTGTTGTAATAGCAGTGGAAGAATGGTGGAAATAGATTGAAGATTGGCATTTGGTGCTTCTTGACATTTGTATGATATATTTTGTATGATATTTTTTCGATGTATGATATTGAATTTTCGTTTTGAGGACTCATCATTATTATAAGGTGGCATCATTTTCATGGTAGTCGGATATAATTATGCTAATGACAGCATAGTGTTCCAATGTTGGGAGTCGGAAAGAGAGAGGCTGAGCTATATTCGAAATTAATATTTTATCACTTAAGTTTTTTGATGTTTTAAAATGTTTACCTTTCTCCTTTCTCCTTTTTTTTTTAATTTGGCTTAAGTCTCTTTAACATCTATGGATCATTTAAGACGGGAGTTTTACCCTCCCNAATCCCCGAAATCGAAATGAGGAATAAGCTCTCATCGCGAAGTGGAAAACAGGGAATACCTGATTGCAGACAGGGTGTTTTGTAATATGCTCAAACCCCCATCTGTCGAAGACATAAAATAAAAAGGAATAAAAACTTCAAGAAAATAGACTGACAAAACAAGGTAATTTTTTTCTCTGATAAAAGGAGGAAACTAAAAAAAAAAACATTACGCAATTAAAAATTAAACAAAATAGTCCTTCCAGAGTAAATTTCCTGACGCATGCATAAAAGTTTCCTTATTACAACATTTTTCAGACATGCCTCTCATAAAAAAAACCTTGTAATCAGGAAATTTTTTTGTCTGAGTCAAGAAATTTACCATGAAAATTAGTGTTTCCTAGGGCATAAACTAGTTTGCGCATATTCAAGTCCGTGTTTTACTTGAACAACCTAAAATACAACTTGCAATGCAATGGATCATGGTTATAACATGGTTATTTGAGAACTTTACAAAAACGCTCAGTGCGCGATCTGCTACTCTTTTTTTCCACTTTGCGATGTGCATGCATGTTTTTTTCCTTCCCAATTCCGATTTGAGGATTGAGTATTTTCATATTTCCAGATCGTGGTCTGAGCGTTTTACAGTTGCTCAAAATGTCGAGGTTTGAGCATTTCGCAAATACGACATAGCTATTAGTGCCATATAGTGGCCGTTTTTTTTCTACTCAATAAACGATTTTGGGATTTAAGCCTAACATACAGGGTGTTTCAAAAGGTTATGCAAAAAAAGAAACCACGTATATTAGAGCTCAAATAAAGACCACTTTGATTAATAATCCCCTATAAGGAAATGGAGCCCATGGTAGCTAGGGCCACCCATAGTTGGCACTTCGAATTATTTTGTGATTGACTTCATTTTTTGCATGACGTCTCCGATTGTTGTCTAGCTTCCTTGGTCAGTATTTCGCACTTTTCCCCGACCAGGGGCGGAATTATGGGGGGAAATAATTTTTTATTAAGCTTTCAAAAGTTTATTAAGCAAAGTGGTCTTTATTTGAGCTCTATTATACGTGTTTTTTTATTATTATTTTTATTTGCAGAACCTTTTGAAACACCCTGTATACACCCCAATTTTACCCTAATTTATGCTTCGTGATTTTAGTCTTTAAATCTAATATTCTGACTCCAAATTTTTAAGTAGGTAAATATCACTTCAATGTCCTTTAGGTTATTTGAATCATCTAGAATAGTTTTGGTTACCTTCACAACTTAGGTTAGTCACAATAGGAGATGTCAGGTGGACATCAACTGAACAGGTTGAAATCATCCAAGGTAAATTTTCAATTCAATAGATTATCAATCATAATTTTAGCCGCCAGAACTTTACTGAATCAGATGTCTGGATGTCACAAACTATTTGATATTTAAGTAGATTGATTATCTTATTGTGATATTAAAGCGTGATTCACAGAATCATTATTAAGAAACTGAATCATATACCTAATTAAGAAATAGTATCCGCAGCGTCGCCTAGTAAGCGTCCTAAGAAGTAATCCTTTTGATTAAAATAGGCCGGTAATTCACTTTTTCTATTGAGCTTATCAGAAAATCTATCATTTTTTTCATATTTATATACCTACCACTAAAAACATAGTTTTTTTTTCGATCAGTATAACATAATTTGCAATCATGGCATACAGGCATTGATTAATTAAATGAATTAACATGCGCAAAAATATCTTTTCGCCGAAGATGGATTGGTCAACCTGAAAAATAAATAATTTTGTCCAAAAAAATATTACGATCTCTTTGCAGTTTGTCGAATTGATATATTGGTTATTACTTTGAGTGTGACGGTTAGTTGATGATTACTCGTATGTTCTATGGTAAATTGGTAATGTTTGGAAGTTACATTTCAATATGGACAAAGGTGAGCTTATTCAGTGCGGAATCTATTTGAATTTCAAAAAAAGAACATTACTAATCTTGACTGAAAACGATCAAATTTGATTTTGGTGCCGAAATATTCATTCCATATTTTTACTTCTCTGATGAATGTCTCCAATGAAGGTTACACCATATTCACTGGTATAACCAAAACATCTTTTTTCAATTAGGTTTGTAGGTAGATATGTCACGTATAATAAAACTGGTTGCTCACGTGCCACATGCATATCAATATTTTTTTGAATTTCAGATCTTCGGATGCTCTCTGTAGATATACCGGGTGTAACCCACTGTTTGCATCAAATTCTGTGCGCAGAATCCTGAGACTAACTTTAGGTTCGCTTATAGATACTATGTACATTTTTCAGGAAGCGCCTCTTCTTTTCTGGGAGCTCCAAAAGATATTTTGTTTCGCAGTAAGTTCCACTGGAGTTATTATAGTGTTGGGAATTATTTTTACTTATATTATGTTGTGATGTATACTTTCTTACTGGAGTTATTATAGTGATGGGGATTATTTCTACTTATATTATGTTGTGATGTATACTTTCTACTGGAGTTATTATAGTGATGGGGATTATTTTTACTTATATTATGTTGTAATGTATACTTTCTACTGGAGTTATTATAGTGATGGGGATTATTTTTGCTTATATTATGTTCTGATGTATACTTTCTACTGGAGTTATTATAGTGATGGGGATTATTTTTACTTATATTATGTTGTGATGAATACTTTCTTTACTGGAGGTATTATAGTGATGGGGATTATTTTTCTTATTATATCATTTTGTGATGTATACTTTCAGCAGATGTGACCGTCATATCTCTAACACTTTCATCCACACGATTTCTTTTTAAAAAACGAAGTTAGGTAAAATAATATGAAGTGGACTATTTTAAGAACTATGAATGTTTTCATGTTGAACAATGAATATAACTTTGACTCCAAACTCTCTATTTTAAGAACTATGTATGTTTTCATGTTGAACAATGAACATAACTTTGACTCCAAACACTCTATTTTAAGAACTATGTATGTTTTCATGTTGAACAATGAACATAACTTTGAATCCAAACACTCTATTTTAAGAACTATGTATGTTTTCATGTTGAACAATGAACATAACTTTGACTCCAAACACTCTATTTTGCCGACCTATATAAAAGAATAAATTAGAAATCTCACAAAAAAGAGCACTTTTGGAGATATTTTAGTAGTACAAATCACCCTAATTTCTTCTCAGGAAGTGGCTCTATATATAGGTAAATTGTATGCAGACGTTTTCTCACAGACTGTATACCATGATTGCAATTTTCACATCATGCAACATTTCACCAGCTGTTGACTTATCCCCTGGTTTCCTGTATAAATATAAATTAAATATTAATAATTCGCTTCGCTTTATCAATAAAATAATTCACTACCATCCGTTATAATGTATCATAATAATTCTAATAACTTGATAAAGTGTGTGGAGATTGTCTATGTCTATGATTGTATTAAAAGCTTTTCAACAGTATACAATTAATGCAAACCGTAGGATTTTATAACCAGACTATGAGTCGCACCTAATGCTTGTTTGTTAATAATGATGTGTGAAAGAGAAAGACTCAAAGAAAACAGACTGACTGAATTGATGGCATTGACATTCAAACGACCTTGATGTGATTAAATGTATAACAATAATGTTTAATTGTAATTGTAATGCAGCACAGAATTCAGATCTAGGATTCTTGATAAACTTGTGTGAAGGCAGTGCAATGACTAATGACTATTATTATGGTCAGGTGGGGTTACTGTAAAATACAGTGGGTAGTTGGTTTCTTTGTTTATAATGCAGTTGATGATTTAGTAAAGTGCGGTGGTGCTGCTATCTATTTCAGACATGGGTGGTGATGGTAAAGTAAACAAGTCATTCATGTAATGTACATAGAACCATTATTTATATTCAAAAATATTATTTTTCAGCAATATCCAAAGAAATAAAACATTATAGGTAGAAACAAAATCTTAATTATAAGGCTTTCTCTCGAAAATAATGTCATATATTTTTGGTTTTTATTTTTTGAGTAATTCGGTTTTTCTGCGTGCTGTGTGGTTTTATTTTTGGCATAAAAAATAGGCTCCATTTGAAATTAATCGTTCAGTTTTAGCTACTATTACTTCCTTTGGTTTACCTATTTTTTGGTTTTTGTTTTTATTTTTATTTTACTGTGCTATGAATTTAACTTTTAACTGGCATACTGTTACTTATATTGTTATGGGTCAAATCAAATATTTTTGTGGCTTCTCAAAATATTGTTTTTTAAAATGATTCTTCAAATTGAAATTCTCTGTATAGTTTCAGTCACTCATCATAAATATTTATTTAAGACAGTACATACGAGTATTATCACCATTTTTTTTTTTTTTTTTTTGCTTTCTGGAACTTGGCCTGGCGCACTGCCGTGCGCTCAGATTTCAAATTAACTTTCACCCTTATAAATCTGGCGCCACTAAGCGGTTGATAAATTTGCACCTTTGTAACAATTACATGTTCCGATAAAAATTAATGATAAATAACAGAATGAAGAACACTTAGAATTACGACGAGGTCATGCAAGTCACAATGTTATGTACCAAACAGAAATACCAAATACAAAATGCTATAACAGTCACTGTGCTTACAATAAGACTTGAATTGATGCCATTAATTTTACCCCAAGGGACCCTAATAAAGATTATTCTTTATCTTAATATTATTTTGCTATCCATCTTATCATCATCATCGCACAAGAGACAGGCAACGTCTGACATTTTCTGATGATATGGTACCATTCAATTAATCATATTGTAATAATTTTAATTCTTGATTTTCTATAAAATGTGAGATAAGAATGGCGCCGAATAATAAATAGGTCGAGGAAGTAATAGTATACTTTGCAAGTAGCCTAAGAGAGGCTATTATAAATGTTACCTGTACAGGCAATCTATAATTTAGGTTTCTTTCTCCCCATTGGGCAGTTGTTGTTATTTAAATGAACCAGTTGAATTGTCAACTTTTCACAATATTTTGTTTTACAGAATAGAGATTTCATACCGAGGTTCGGATGTGCGGGACCTGACATTTGCGGATTTTTCTTATTTGAAAATTATTGGTAATACTTCTCAATTAAAGTGACAGTTTTATGAATTTAATACAACAATACAAGATTATAAATTGGGGAGCAGACAGATACTATTAATTTTTTTCTGAGCAACTAACCTAACTTAAAATTGAAAAAAATTAATTTTCACGATTAAATGGTGGGAAATACGAGAAAACTCTATTTTAAATGTTTAATTCACAATTTTATTACTTGAAAATCGACGAAACTTTGGAGAAATCAAATGTTTATTCGGATTTTTTAAGTATGCAGAGATTTTTTTTGTTTTTGTTTATTTAACACGAAAAAAAAAAAAAAAAAATCATTACGTCTTAATTTATTTTAGTTCTTTTCCGAATGGTGCAAGAATTTTTAGGGAGCGACTTTATGAGAAGAACAAGTTTAATCGAGGTATGGCCGATCAAAACGTTTCCTAACCTCTCTGGTGGGGACGTTCATCTTAACGCTTATATTGATAAAATAAACAAACTTGACTTTTTTCATGTTGGTACAACTATGTCTGCTTCAGTTCAATATATTCAAATAGTTCAATAAATGCGGAAGAAAAAGGTTTTTTTTAAATATATTAAAATTAAAGTGAATTAATTAATCTCCCACCCCTAAAACGTTTGAAAAGACTTTTATTAAATTATATAAAACCACATTTTAAGTTTGTAACTTGCTCCAAAAAATATTAATAGTATCTGTCTGGAACCATACACTGATAAAAAGGAGCAACGCGACTGTCCACTTCCAGTGCGAAAGCTCCGTAACATGTTCTTATTTAGATTTCAGAACGTCTTTAGATATCTGTATGTTAGACTCAGTTTTTTGTTGACTTAGTTTGGAGGCGAAATCCATATTTTATTGACATCAAAAAGGACATTAATGAGCGTGATATTTTTATATGAATGAAATAAAAATATACATTTATATACATATACGTAGGTATGCATCTATTAATGATGTCAAAATTAGATCAATAAAAAATACAAATTTTATTTAGATAAAAATTAAAATGTTGTATAATCACTAATAGAATTTTGGTTTCCATAATCATCTGCGATCTAATCAAAAAGATAGATCACATCTTGTTTTAGCTTATTCACAAAAATTAGCTTGTTTGCAAAAAGAAAATGGATTCTTTCATGATTTCATAATCAGTCAAACATTGTATTCGATGAAATATTAATTTTAATGGATCTCCATTGGATGACTAAATGCATTTGACCATCTAGTGCTGGACAGATGGAAAAATTGGACGCTGGCCGCATTAATTCTTCTTTTTATTATTCTACAATCGTTCTATTTTATTCCTTGTTAATGCCCACATGGAACCTTCTCATCTTTACAGCCTCATTTATTTTAACGATCAGTTTCTTCTATATCATTCATATACAATCAATTTGCCTAAAGATATTAATATCATGATCTAGTTTAGATTTTGGCTTCCACAAATCCAATTTATTGGAAATTAATCTAAACGAAAAAATACTAAATCAAAAATAAGATTTTAATAAAAAAATCTACAGAGTGATTCCAAGAGAATCTGTAAATGAGAATTTTATAATCTTCTTTTCATATTATATTATATTTATGCTTTAATTTCCGTGCCTAAGTCTTCATAAAACCTCCTTTCTCTTTCTACATTAAGGGTTAAAATAATTTTAATAATAAAAAATAATAACACATAATATTTTGTCAAAATATTTCTAATTTAACGAGACGTTTGGTGAAAATAAAAAATGCATTAAGGTGTGAAAATGTCATAAGTGCATACAGAGTACATTATCTGAGGAATAAGTTGTTTGTGATGGTAATTTTGACCTGTGAAATATGTTGATCAATTTATTAATATTAGAGGAAAGATGATTTTGTAAATTTAACAAGAATTTTAACACGTTTGATGCGGACAATTATAACTTTTTTTCAAAGAAATTTATTTACTTATTTTTAATAACAATAGACCTTATTCTGAATATTAAATTTAATTAATCGAGGATTATAAACTAACTTCTATTTGAGGATGTAACCCTTTCAGTTATCATACATGGATATTGCATATTACAAACATAGACCGGCTTGTTCCTTCAGTACCTATTTCAGTTTCTAAAAATTCAAAACTTTCAGGTGATCTATCCATTTGATTTTAAATGTATTGAAGCGAACTAGGGAGGTGATAGTTCCAAACGTATCCACTATGATGGCAGCAACAACTTGAATTTAAATTTTTTGACGAAATTAATTACAAGGAAATCCGCAAGGTCGCAGCACAACTCCTTTTTAATTGAATATTCTGGAATGTGAACTGAATTTACTTCCCTTTAAGGAACGATGTAGAAGGTTATAGGGTATTGCATAACCACTCGAAATTTCTAGAATTTTGATTAAAATGTATAAAAGGGAGCTGCGAGTAGAAACCGAGTCTGTTTTTATAGTTCAGTTCAGTGAGTTAAGTTCAAGTGATTTAATTGTGAATTTTCAGTGTGTATTACGTAGTTTTCTCGTGAGTTTTGTATACGTTATTTTTGAAGATAAACAGTGCACGAATTGTTACCCTTTTTGATTTTCTTTTCTTTAAAATTATTGAGTTTATTTTCGAGTTTTTTTTTTTTTTTTAGTTAACGCGTTTCTCATCAACGACTACTTAATTCTCGAACTCTAAGTCTACAACATTGTTATGCTTCAAACACCCAGAATTTACCTTCTTTTTATTTTTTTATATGTTCTACTGGTTCACCACTCCAAATCAATATATTTCTGGTGTTCATTTCAACAACGCAGATGTGCATTTTACATAGAAAATGCTCCTTGAACCCTAAAGTATATCATTTTAAAGCTAAAACGATTTTAATTAAAATTTAAGAAATATTAATTATTATTATTGATATCACCTTCTCTTTGTCGACTTTTCCAAAGCATACGACATCAGTCTTAATAGAAAAAGAATGTGGGAAAATGGAAAAAATGTATTACCACTAAAATTAATAAAATCGTATTCGAGAACTATTGAGAAAAATCTTCGAACCCATATGCAGTTGGAGTAGAAGATACAACCAAAAAATCAGAAATCTGTACTCAGGCGTCATAGGGGAGATTAAAAGAAGCCGGCTCTCTCGGATAGGACATATACTAAGGAAAGAGCAAAACAATGCAGCGAAGAAAGTCTTGCAAATTATACCTTCAAAAACGAGACCAAGAGAAAGAGCGAGAACAAAGTTGTGGGATCAAATAGTCCATAATTTTCAATCCATGATCATATCTCCAGAACACTCAGAAGGCGGAAAGATCTAGCGGCAATACGTATGTAGATGAGACCAAATAACACTTGAGGTATCATTGGCCATGGGGGTATGTAACTATTATTGTTATTATGTGAAGTGTATTCTAAATAGTTACAGCTCCTTTAACAGTTTTAACACTAATACTGATGTGTTCTCCTGGAGCAAATTTAAAGGCGATCCGACTTACAATACAATGCAATTGGTGAATATTATAAGGAGTTTTTTCAGAGTAAGCTTGCTTATTCCGTCATCTCTCCAATTGGCACTAGCTGTGCATTTTGGGTAATCATAGGCTATAGTTTTAATTTTACCACAGTTTGGTGACCCCTAATTAAATTTGTCTCAAAGTTATATGCCGATGACAAAATATATGCAAGTATTTGTTCAAATATATTTACTTGATATTTATTTTAAGAGAAGAAAAAAGAACACAAAATCGAATTAGTGCGATGACAAGAGATTATGAAAATAATTGGAATCGATTGGATCAGAAGATCAGATAATTATGATGGCGTACAGATAATGCAAATATTTTACTTCTTAATGAATGTCGAATGTGGATAGGGGGAATTAAAGAGAATACTTCCAAGGCACCCAAGCCCATGTCGGTCGTAAAAGGCGGCTAAGGGCGAGGTTGGAAACGATATCCTTTCCATTACCTATGCAGAAAACAGAAAACAAGGAGAAGCTTTTATTTTATGCATACAAACAGCAATATTATACCTACATTAAATCGAAGTAATGTCTGCGCATTTTAGAAAATCTTTCCATCACTTCTTCCGGAGATACCTCAATATCATAATTGATGTTTAGAAGAGCCAATCCATTTAATATTTTCTGTAGCATTGTATTTCTGAGCCAGGTTTTGATTCGGCGCAAAGAAAAGAAAACCCTTTCAGCGCTACCATTTGTGCCTGGTAATGTAAGAAGTATGCAGGGCAAAGTATAGATACTCTTACTTGAGGTAGTATTCGCATGAGAAAATAATGTTGGTATGAGGTGGGTTCAGCTTTTAACAATTTGTTTTACCTATTGCAAGAACTTTTGGGGGGAACTCTCCCCCAGTTACCCCACCTGGTCCATCAAGATATATCTCGGATTGTTGTTTAATGTTTATTGTTATGTTCTTTCTCTTAACAAAAATAATACCTAGGTATGTAAAATCCTCGAAAGCCCCTCGTTTATTAATCTTTACTAAACTAATGTAAGCGATATGAAAGCCAATGAAGGCAACTCTACCACCGAAACACAAAGATTGCCAGAGACTATTTATGGAGAGAAAAATGGAATAGTGAGAGCTGCTCAAATGTGGTTGAAGAAACGGCTTGTACAGAACATGAAGCATAAGTCGACTGACTACTGACCCCACAGTCTGTGAAAGCTGGTAAAGTAAGTAATTTCAATACGAAGGAAACTATAACGAGATTATATTTTATTTCATGAATAAAAAATAGATTGAGGATCTTAAAGATAATTCGAATCTGCCAATCAAAATACTAAACTCTGTTATTTATTGCTATCATGCAACTTCTTTTATTGGACCGTTTATGATTTAGAAATATGAGTAGGTAATATAAGGTCCTATATCCTAGAGGAAGCGACAGTAGTATGTAATATGGAGATACTCGTACATCAGTAAGTAGATAATATATTAGGTATATTGTATAAGTGTATAATACTCGTATGTTACTGTAAAACACCGATAATCGTTGAATATTAAGATTTACTTATCTTCAATCTCCATACTGACTTGGAATTTTCCAAATAGGTCATCGTCTATAGCACGTTGTATACACTAGCTTCCGTTGGATCACTGCAGTTAAGAAACGTCAAGCAAGGTTGTATCATGTGGCTGTCCGCGCCCTCGTGATGCTGGCTATTTTTCCGGCCCAACCATGGCTGGTGAGGTCAATGGGTAGCTGGTAGCTGGTTTGCAAGTTTTCAGCGAATGTAGGGTGAAACACCTGTCTCGAATAGATGTTTTAAAGAGACGTTAAGCAAAATAAAAGATCTTCCATATTTTTGACTGCAGAGTAATAGATCAGACAGTTTGACATTAACATCTTCGAACATGAAGAGACATACGCTTTTGTATGTTACAAGTATATTGTTATACCCCTCAATAAATCAATGAAAAGCACAATATTCTAGTGGATTGTTTTGGGGGAAAATTTTTATGGACAATGCTTTTCATAATCTGACTTTATAGGATTTTGCTCAAAGACAGACCCGTACCCAGGATTTTTTACCATACTAATTCCAGTATAGGAAAAATCAACCTTTTCAAAAAAATTCGAGGGGGCGGTTGAACCCTTAAAAGCCTGTTCTGGATATGGGCTTCCTACAGATCATAAATCTTCAAATATTGTGTTCACAAAATTCAAATTTTGTGTTCATATTAATGGATATTCCTTTAACAGGATGATGACCAGGTAGTTTCCCCTGATATCGTCCCGTGTACCTAGCAGAAACATTTTTGAATGTAAGATTATAATATAATTGGATTTATATTTCCAACCACAAATCAAGAAAACAAAAACTAACAAATTTATTTAAAAAATACCTAATAATCTCAAAAATCCATGCACCAATTAAAAACAAAATTGAATGCAAAGGCATCCTTTTCAGAGCATGGGCCTCCCATACGGGGTATTTATTGTTTGACTACTAATATCACAGATGTAAAAAAAATCAAAAGTACTTTCTTTTTCCTAGTACCCAGGTATTGAAGAGGTTATGAGATAAATCAACATACTTTCGAGTCTTATATATGAACTTTAAATAAATAAAAACAAAAGAAGTCGACTCTTCCATCTTTAGACTCGACTAGACTGATGATGAATCGAATGATTCGAAACTAGTTTCTTTATAAATAGTGTTTTTGGTGTTTTGTTTTTATTTATTTAAAAGTTAATATTTTTAACAATTATAATTAACATGTTACTCAAAGATCTTATATATGATTTTTTAAACACCTTTTCCAAAAGACATTTTACAATTTCTCATGATCGTCAACCTGTTTAATACATAACGGGAAATGTCCCGTAAAAAAAAATCCCAGCGACATAATGTGCTCATTGATATAAAAAGTTCCATGAAATAGAGATAGATACCCCCCTCTGAACTATTTTATCGTTTTCTAATTAAGAGACATATGGCTTCTCTTGCATTTGAACTTTTGACTAACTGATCCTATGCATCCTTTTCCACTATATCAACGGAGAATATTACAAATTTATCGTCCTCTCAATTATGCTAATAAACATAAATTTTTTTATCAAAGACATTTTTATAATCTAGTAGACTGTTACACTGCAACCGCATTTAACTTTATTCTTTATGTGAGAATAATGTTTATGTATAGAGGTTACAAAATTATGTCTTTACTAGGTATCTATGCGATTTATACAAAAGGATTTTGTTACAAAAAAAGAAAGAGTGTCACTGTAATAATGAGGTAGCGTTAGAATGTACATGTAGAAGGGTAGGCGTTTTCGAAGACATTCAGACTTCTTCCAAGAAGGCTGCATGAAAAAAGATCACTATACTTAGTGAACAATTAGGGTTCTAGATTATTTTTTTTATTTTTTTGGCTTAACATCTATTGGTCATTCAAGACAGGGGTTTCACCCTCCATTCGCTGGAAACTTGCAAACCAGATACCCACATAGACCACACCCAGCCTGGGTTAGGCCGGAAAAATAGCCAGCATCACGAGGGCGCGAACCCACGTGGACACCCACATGGTACAAGTACGATGTACGTTGCTCAACTTCAGTGATCTAACGGGAACTGGTGTATTCTACGTGCCATAGACGCTGGCTTTAAAGTGTTTTTTTTTTAAATAGACAAATTATTGATAAGATTTTTTGATTACCTCCTTGGTAACCAAAAAAATCATCATCTTCTGATAAATACATTCTCCAGATTAATTTAGATGTTGCCATGTTGGTCACCCCTAGGCCCTCTAGCACAATGCCAAACACCTAATAAAAAAAAACACTTCTCAAGATGATTAGAATGCTACAGATTGAGAAAGCATTTCATCATCACCAAATTATGGACAATGATCATCAATTTTATATAAGAACAATAATTCTAAATTCAATTCCACAAGCAATAATAAGATACTATAGCAACCTTCATTCTTCAAATTGTAGCAACAGTTACAATCTCCAATTACAGCTACAAATATCAGAACGAGATTAATGAAGCACCAAAAATAAAATAATAACGATATGGTAGAAATAGAAAACAAGATTTTACTTTTAAATAATATTAATAAAAAAATTGCAATAGTAAAAATATTGATTGTTATACTGATTAGACATAAAATCCATGGGTAGATTGATTCTTTGGTATACAGGATGGCATTCTAGTGTAAAATGGAGCATAAAACAAAAGGTTCTAAACAGTAATTCGCGTAGTATGTATATTCTAAGTGGAAGTTGATTTTTCCTGAAGAGAATATCGACTTTGCTTTCTCCTTTCCCATCTTTTATAATAGCTAATTGGATCAACAAACTCTAATATGGTGAAACTAATATGGTGTGGTCACATACAAATAATTCAAAACGAGAGAATAGCACATTTTTTTTTTATTTTTTTTAATAACATTATATCATTATATACCTAGTATAGTTTACAAATGATAAAACAGTTTTACAAAGGCAAATAAAAGAATATTAATAATAATATTTAATACCACAAGTTTCTGTTTTGTTTTTGTTTTTTTGCTCCAGTCCGAAGTTGGTGACGAACTTTTTGGACTGAATGAAATTATTTGGAATCTACACTTTAGGGGACTAACTCTTCTTACACTCGTAGAGTTTCTTTTTCCTCTTAATACAATCAGGAGCTAGAGATATAGGAAATAAAAGAAAAAGTCTTGTCTACAACACTCACTTACTTTCGATGTCCAGCTAAGTACCTATACACAAACAAATACTTATCTGACTCGTAAACATGAAAATGTGTTTGATAGAGTTGATCATAGCGTAGGAAATAATATCAAATTCGGTTGACACTAAATAAGCCATTCTCGACAAAGGTTGAAAAATGGTGAAACTTATTTTGTGAGAAGCTATTGTTGAATTAACTCTTTTGCACACTATTAGTTGTTGAAGACTACATTTGAATAACGCTATAATAAAATTTCTGAGAATAATAAGCACTGTCAGCAACATGATACAATGGCCTGAGGGAACTAGCAATGTTCACTCCCGGGCTGTAAGGACATTTTCGAGATATTAAAGGTAATAGTCTTCACCATGCAACGGAAAATATACTCACAATTAAAATATTGGCTTCCTTTTTCTCGAAATTTGTAGAATATTGAAAGATATGTGCCGTGTCTTAGGGCGGAATTCATTGCTAATACTTCCCTTCACACTATTTTGAGGAATCAACATGAGTTTTTTCTTCTCCTTCTTTTTCATCAGATATATTATAACATTTAATAATTTGTGAGTTTGCCTATGTGTTGCTTCTGGTAAAAATCTAGAGCACTCTTTAGTAATTTCAATACTCTTGTTACGATGATTTCGTCTGGCTTACGATACCCCGTACATTATAATCTATCAAGCATCCAGTGTGTAGGATGTAATATATAGAAGACAAATATAAATATTGGTTCTATAATGAAGAAGATGATTCTGTGACACTCAAATAAGGAGATGGACAGATTCTAATATCAGATAAGAATAAACAATATTAGAACAGGATCATTTCTATTCATCAACTTAGATATAGGGTATCCAAAGACGACTTGGGGGATATACTCGCAAGTTAGGAGGGACCGTAAGTGAAAAGATAGAACAAAAAGAATTAAAATTGATCTTTAGTTTTGTTCAGGATTTCTAAGAAAACTGATCAAAAATCAATACTTGCATGCTTAATTACAAAAGTAAAGGGTTTTGCAAACGGATTGTAGAGCGCGTGAGAGGATTTGTTACTAACTTCCTGTAGAAGATATTATGGTATTTGCAAATTTCGAGGGACAAACCGGAAAATATGAATCCGATTAAGTCCTCGAGGATCTCTGAATCTTGGAAATAATATGACTTCTATTATTTTAACAAAAAATTAATATCTAATAATAATTTTATTTTGAATTTATTGTTGCGGATTATCACTAATAACTTTTATTGAGCACAAGGAATAATATAGATTGGTTCTTGTTTTATCATTTTGTTTATAAAACATAATTTATTTTTAAAGTATTAAATAAAGAGGACCTCATTACTCTTATGCGCCTTTTGACAAATAAATATAATACATATTTAGCTGGATTTGTTTTATAACAAATGATATACAATTATACACTTGCAAGCAAAAAATTTGGTACCCCCGATTTTTTTCTTCTTCTTTGAAGAAAATTGGTATTTTTTGTCGCATGATTTGTTGACTATAAAAGTTAAGTTGGGTTAATTCTCATTTCAAAACTTTAGAAAATGTATTTTTTTTCTTAGTAACCCTAACCCTTCATATATTTTTCTGCTAAAGGAAGACTGAGTCGATATAACTGCATGTGGTCTTTACGCGACACTCGGAATTAAGTTTATTTTTTTCATAATTTTCTCATCAGTATTTCGCGAGTGACTGATCACCGAACAAGTGGCACTTTGAAATCTAATAGTGAAGAATATTTTGTTATCAATAATTACGTGGTTCCGAGTTGTTCAAACGTGTTTGTATAAAAATCAGGAGTCATGTTCGAAATAAATCTTTATACCTAAAACAGCCAAAAAGAAGAAAAAAATCTATCTACGGTGAGATTCAATAATAAGAAGAGAGGGAATCAGAGTGAGAATGGTTTAAATAAGAACATCGAAATCTTAATTGTCATTTAAAATCAGGATACTTTGAGTATTTTTAAAAGTAAGAAACTAAGAAGTGTCCCCATTTGCTTGTTCCTAAGCGTATATCATACTAGAAGTATTAAGGTGGGTAGGCGCGCTGTAAACAAAAAGTGTGAAGGTTTACCTACTGCAGACATGAGTTAAGACTAAATGTCTTAACTCAATTTGTATAGTACACAACTTTCGTTTGGTTATCAGATACCATAATCTGGTTTGGATTCGTGACAAAATATTTCATTTGGTGTTTTTTTTTAATTGTTTAGGCGAGTATAATCACGAACTCATCTTTGTCATTTTATAGTCTTTCTGCAGATTTCCCCAATGTTATAATTTAGTACCTATATATCTTCTTCATCTTTGACCTCCAGTTTTTGAAACAAGTTGACGTCTCCTTAAAATACCAAATGTAAAGGCTGTCTGAAACCCACATCCCTTGAAAATGAAATCTTTTACACGAAATTTCAGATTTTAATGTATTAGGAGAAAAGGCTTTTCGTCCAAAGGACGATGGTCGTCTACTTCTTATGGACACAATTGAATTTCTAATGAAACCTTCATTTTGATGCTTGGTAAAACTATTCAGGTAAAATTTCATTCCAAGAACTACAGCTCTACCCGTCAATGCAAACATGAGAAGTATTTAGTTGTGTAAATGCTGTATCGATGTCACAATAAAACTGAAAGAAGACTAATCTCCCAATTTTGAGTTGCTCTACGCTCTACACGACAGGTAGATCTTTGAACCTCTAACGCATTGAATTAGCAAAGATACAAAGAGACTTTAATGATCCTGTTAATTTACCAGAAATTGAGAAGACCTGCGTCTTCGAAAACTAAAGGGGGCATACCAATAAACTCTTCATATTGCAGGAGAGTTGTTGCAATTTGTGGAATGTACTCTATACTAAGTACTGCTAGGGGTATAACTAAAGGGCCTTCAAGAATATTGCAATAGAAATCCATTTTGGTTTTTAGAATTATTTGTCTGCTCCTTTCTTTCATCACATTATACAATATTTTTCTTTCTTTAATAATTTGGTCAACTCTAAATCATTGGTGTTCAAAGACTTCTTATTTTATTTTTTTAATAAAAATAAAAGTTCATTTTTTTTTTCTAATACAACAGTAAAACTTACAATTAAACATCAATTTTAAAATCACTTCTTTTTTTTTCTCTTCTTTTTTTTTAAAAAAAAAGAAAAGTTGTGCCTCTGAACCGCTTTCGAATTATTTCAGGACACTCCTTTTTACAGTCATGTCATTCTGTAAACGAGAAAATTTTTGCTTCGGGTGGGATTCGTACCCACAATCTCTGGACCAATAGTCAATAGATTTAACAACGCGGCCAAAGAGACCGGAAAATTTACATGCTTATTTGCTTATTCAGAAAATAAAATTCCTAACGCATAAAACAGATGTACTAAGAAATCATACTTGAAATTGATAATTCTCACGGCTCTAGTCCACATCAGCTCTGACGTATAAATTAACGTAGAAAGCAACTTTTCAATATATTTATAATATATGTATATGCATCACCTTGCAACACAGTATTCCTTCGGTTTATTGATAAAATTATTATTAACTAGCTACATGTGAGTGTTCTATTGATTGGCATAATTCTTGGGGCCTTTTTTAATTGAGAGTACCTAACCTCCAAGAAAAGTTGTTTAATGTGACAGAACTTTAGGAGTTGATTAGTCAGTTTTATGCAGAGTGGCTATTTCAGACATTACGAGTATTATGCTAAACCATCAATAGTTACAGTATAAAATAGTTACATTTTAAAATTTCCTGAATTTCTTTTAATTTTTTTCATGTCGAGAGATTTTTCTTTTAATCAGACAATGTTTTTTTTTTTATATAATTTAAATTATTCCCAAGAAACTGGTGATTTGTGATAGGTATGTATGATGAAATCATGATGTTTTCATCTTCTGTTTCAGATTGGAGTCGGGAGGAGGTTTTCCGGGAGAGAAGAGAAAAAAACTCAAAATGTATGCCGATACTATTTCCTGATCAACAGGGATTAGTGGTGGAAGCCAACAACTAGGTAAGCTAAGAACTCTTCTCCGTCTTGTATGACCAATAGTTGTTAAAGAGACGTTAAGCCAAATTAAAAAAAACCAATGCTATTACTTTGCTCTTAAGATTTCAGCGCAATGACCAAAATAATGTAAAAAAAAAAAAAAAAAAATGTTATTATGTCACAACTTTGGTGCTCACTGCAGCATTGTAGGATTTTCCCAATATCAATCATTATCCAATTCCTTTGAATTTTTCTAGTTTACC
>CM022874.1:45783221-45819813 GCA_012654025.1 Pachypsylla venusta
TTTTTTTTTTTTTTTTACCGTGACAACTCCAAAGGTTCATTATTGAAAATAATAAACCAAAATTTGAAAATCATTGCAGTTGATTGCAAAGAGACATTTATCCCACAATGGAAGATTCAAGGTTGAAGATGATAACATACTAAATTTATTGTTTCTGATTTAACTAACACTCGTCAGAAATGCCGCTCATGGCTATAAATCTGATTGTTGATCTTGTTGATATTTGAGGAAGGAATAGTAAGATTTTTTCTTCCCTAAAATTCTCTCCACATGTTTTACTCTACCTCCAAAGAAAGGTTCGTCAACATCTAGCTTCTCATAATATATTCAGAACACTCAAACATTAAAACAACTTCTAAACTTAGAAAATCCAGCCGAGTCCTTCCAAAGTTTGTCAATTTCATTAATTAATTACGGCGAAAATTAATGTCTAACACATCTCGGCTTTAGAGATTTTCAAACAACTAATATACTCAACTAGCTGTTTCGCCCGTGTTTCGCTACGGGCTATAGCTTTGCGCCTTAGAGGCATGGCTGTTCCTGTGCTAATTGCTATCTCTCTCGCTTCAATACTTTCTTATGGGGTTGTTTACTTTTCGCTATTTCTACCTCCTAAAATTAAAATTTTGCAAAATCCTTTCTTAGTGCACACTTACTTTCTTAGTGCAAGGAAGGTCCCTGCCAAATTTTAAGTCTGTAGCATATATAGTTTCGGCTCTACGTTGATCAGGACATTGCCTTTTATATAAATAATAAAGATAAGTGCATTCAATAATGGGCACGTTTTTTGTTCAAATGAACTATTAAGAACGAAGGAATTCCGAATTGACCCGGCTGGAACCAAAAGTTTGAACTTTAATAACTTTTGAAAGGAAAGAGCTTTAACGATGAATTTAACGGCACTAGCGAACCTAATTCGAATGTGCTACTCAAAACATAAGAATTCCGACATGAACCGACGTTAAGTTGGCCGGCCCGGAGAAAAAGTTGAATACCTTCGGAACGAGGAGAGAACTAACGATAATTTTTACGGCACTAACGGAGCTCTAACGATAGGGCTCACAAAAACATGGAAATTCCGACATGACCTGGCCAACTTAACGTTCCTTTCAATAGTAATGAATATAATCAAACGGATGGGTCAGTAGTCAGTAGCTACTCACATTCTGATTCTGTATGTCAGATACTTCCTGTATGAGATTGAATTACAATGTGAGGTGTCTCATACTTGCTCTACATATCAGATCTAGTTTTTTATTTTATTCAAATAACTGAAGACAGTGAAAGTGTTTCCAAGATTTAACTCACATTCGCGTGTAAGATTCTATATCCCGTCCATTGTGTGAGTGACTAAACAACACTGGTCAGTTCACTTAATTCTGATGCATTCAACATTATTGCAATTGAATTCATACCTATTATCCGTAAGAAATACTTTTTGTTTGATAGATCTGTAACTTAGAGATTAAAGATCTTATTAAAATAATTATGGACTGATTAGATTTAAATATCTAAAATTTTGCTGATTTTTTAAATGACTATGCCTTGCTGATCGTTAGCCAAATATTTTTTGGATGGAAGCGAAACGATTGACAAGTAAAGGAAATTGTTATGGTAAAACCACATCTACATCAACAAGGGTATTCCTATAAAAAGAGTTTGTAGTCGGTCTGACAATTTTTTGGGGACAACGATTTTCTAGTCAGTTTTTTAACTCTCTGTGGCGATATTTGGTCTATTCCACAAATTCTGGTTCCCTGTGATCAAGACCACTGAGAGGGGGGAGGAATGGAGGGAATTCTCCCCGGTCCCGGGTTTTTTGGAGCGGCCCGGAATTCCAAGGTGCTATTTTTTTTAAAGATTTTACCTCCTCGATTACCTAGTTTATAGATATTAAAACTTGATTGATTTGTTAATTTAACATCATTAGTTTATATTATACATTATGGATACTTTTAATGTTTAGATTATTTGCTTTTAAGGATTCATAGATTTTTGTATAGGGACCCGTAACTTTTAAGTCCCAGTCCCGGATTTTCTCTTGGTGACCTTGCCTGTGATGCTACAATGATGAGGACACAAAAAAAACAATTTCTCTCGAATTATTTGTCTCCTTCTTTTACCCAATTTGTTTGTATTGACCTTCTTCGAGAAATATTAAAACTATAATTAAGACAGATAAACTACTAAGAGTGTGTCTTAACTTTACTAAATACATAAAGAGATGTTAATCGGAGCTACTAAAAACATAAAGAGTTGTTAATCGGGCCTAATTAGTTTCATCCTCTGAAACTAGTTTTCTCAGATTAACATCTCTGTACAGGTAAAGGTTTTTTTATCTGCGTTAATTAATTGTTTTAACACTGTGGAAATTTTTAAATTAAATTTAACTTTGACTGTTTTTAAAGACAACGCCTACTTAAAATTCCGAGAACAGGTTCTTTTTATGAAGATTTTTTGGACTGAATAAAAAAAACGACAAACTATATCGACAACAAAACAGCAATTGTTTTGGTAACCTAGGTAGTAGATCAGAGGGATCGAACACTAGGCACAAGGGATCTAAACAAAGGCGGAATAATAACGGCAATTAGTTTAGGTACATGCATAAATGTTAACTTTTAAATAAATTAAAACAAAACACTTACCAAAAACACTATTTATAAAGAAACTAGTTTCGAATCATTCATCATCAGTCTACTCGAGTCTAGTCAACTTCCATCTTTAGACTCGACTAGACTGATGATGAATCGAAAGATCCGAAACTAGTTTCTTCATAAATAAATATAAGTAAGTGTAAGTGTTTTGTTTTAATTTATTTAAAAGTTAAATTTTTTAACACTTATAATTTACATGTTATTCAAAGATTTAAAAGGAAATGAATAATAAAAAACACATCACACATAGATGAACGTCTCCGTATATCCGAACTCCTGACGAAATATATATTTTATGCATGGAAGAGAAGAAAATTAGAACAAAAAAAAATATAGAAGTCATGAAGAAACCTTTATTCAAACTACTTGAGGGCAATATGTCCATCAAACATAATAATAGCCTCAAGTATTATCATTTTTAAACACAGTACCAATTATCACTACACCTCTTTACACACATATATCTTTCTAAAAATAAAAGAAAAGCTGAGAGTATTAAAAATTATCATTAACGTCATTTAGACTTGAAATTATTCAAGCATAACTTACATTCATAAGATATAGTTTTTTAAAGAAATAGTTGAAGATACTGCAAGAGAAGAACAAGATCACAATAAATATTCCAATATAACCTATATGATTTATTGTGAACGGAGTGATAAAACATTAAGAAGGAGTTAAAGAAATATAACGAAATACTTGTGCAGCTATTCAATGAATGAAATAAAAAATAATCGGAACGTATTTGTTATTGTAACATTAAACAGAGTACTGGGTCACTCGCCATCACAAGCACGTAGGCTATTAGATTTCCTCACTATCGACATGAGTTCAAGAAATGCTTAGAACATCTTGGAAAAGCAAGAAACGTTATGGTGATGTTTTTTTCCTCGGCGTAGGAGAGCAATCTATACTTATAAATGGCAAAACCCAGTTGGTATACTGACTGACTGATAATCAACTTAGTTTCACGATGGGTAAACCTAGAGACTTGAATGTTGGCACACAAATCCCTTTTAGTATGCAGGAAAAAATTGAAAGTTTAAGTGGAAACAAGTTACCGCCAAAAATGATTCTTTTTAGCGTGTCTTTTTGCAACATTTTTCTGGGCAAACTAAAGAATATAACAAAAAATTACCCAGAATGGACCCCCCAAAATGGTATATTTTCCGGTTTCTTCCCGATTTTTGGACGGTCTTCACCACCAAAAAAATCGGAATTGAGAAGTAGCACTTCGGGATGACCGAGAAAGCTGAAATTCGATACAAAAAGTGTTCCGCAGTACAAAAAGTCATATCCTTGAATAAGATATTTAATTTTCGAACTAAGAGCGCTGCTCACTCTGGGGGTCGGTTTCACCAAAAACCAATAGTTAAGGAGTATCACTTCGGGATGAGCGAGGAAGCTGAAAATTAATACGAAGGTGTTCGGCAGTGGAAAAAGTAAAAATTTGAGTAAAATATTGAATTTTCTAAATAGGGGATGTGTTCACACTGGGGGTCGGTTCCACCAAAAATCTAATATTGGGAAGCTTTAATTTCGGGATTTCGTAATTGTTGTTAAATTTCGTAACCGTAGTGAAGCACGGGAAAGCAACTAGTTCATTTATATTTTACTAACTGTAATTGTGAAAAATAAGACATAGGTACCTATGTCTTATTTACAAGAAATTACTTGGGGGGGACTGAGTCTACCTGGGATCGTGAAAAATAACACATTATATTTTTGCTTCTGATGTAATTATATTTCAGTGATGGACATGGTTCTGGGGGCCCATGTCAACTGTAAGCCTACAAGATTAGATGCATGATGACAATTATTAAGCATTTTAGCAGAAAAAAAGAATTTATTTAGAGCTAAAGTTTTATACATCCAAGTAGAATCNATATCACTACTTTCATGGGCAGAATTTTTTGGTTGAATAAGTTGAGTAAAATATTGAATTTTCTTAATAGGGGATGTGTTCACACTGGGGGTCGGTTCCACCAAAAATCTAATATTGGGAAGCTTTAATTTCGCGAAATTGTTGTTAAATTTCGTAACCGTAGCGAAGCACGGGAAAACAACTAGTTCATTTATATTTTAGTATCTGTAACAGGGAAAAATAAGACATACCTACCTGTTTCAGATTACAAGAAATTACTTGAGGGGGCTGAGTCTACCTGCGATCGTGAAAAATAACACATTATATTTTTGCTTCTGATGTAATTATATTTCAGTGATGGACATGGTTCTGGGGGCCCATGTCAACTATAGGCCTGCAAGATGCATGATGACAATTATTAAGCATTTTAGCAGAAAAAAAGAATTTATTTAGTGCTAAAGTTTTATACATCCAAGTAGAATCGCTCTATACGGGTATTTTTTTAACTTTAGATATAAAAAGAAGTCGCCGAATGTTCATGTGTTGATAATATGGTGAAGTTTTACTAGCGAAGTAGCGGATGATAAAAATGAAGTTGTTCGATAATGTTGTAGTGTTGTAGTGGATGTGGTCGAAAGAAAAATGAAAGAATATTTTCAATATGCAAAAAATGGAGATAAAAAGAATTAAACTAGTATTGTTTGTATGTTGAGTTTATGAAATGATGAATATGTTTTAATCTCTGTACAAAAAACTGCAATAGTGAATGATTAAAAGAGCATTTTTCGAAGCATTCGGATTGAAGAGACTAGTTTTAAGTAAGTACGGTGGCTGTGGGCGGTTGAAATATTCACAAGTTACAACTTTTGAGGGTAAGATCCAGACCAAAAATTATCTCTATTGTTGATAAACCTAGTTTATATAGCAGAAACACACCATTTTCTATTCAAACACAAATGCTTGACCTAGCACTTATTAAAACACTTTAATGAAGAATTAATCCGGTGATGTTTTAACTAACTTGATGGGTTCTTATTGTATCCAGTATATTTTACAAGTTAGTTGCAGAGTGCTCTTTTCAAAACTACAAGTGCAGAGGTGAATTGCATGTAAGCACAGTTATCAATCATAAAATATCTAGCCCACTCAATTGCATTGGTTTTGTAAAGGCACTTTGCTCAAGCTGCGAGTGCCTAGTGCTATTGTAACATCAAGATACTTGTTATTTACAACTTCGAACATTATTTTATGATTTTCAAATTGTTCTTAAACTTACTTCTTAAAGTTTTATTTAATCTTTAGGCTAAGGCCTTGTAGATTCTTATAAATTGAAGAAAAAGTAGATAGATTTTGGCCATCGAGCCTCAGGAGTGATCATGTCAAGAAGATTTTGAAATCCATAGGATTCCAATTTCTAAATAAATGTCCTGATGACAAAATGCTTCCACCCCAGTGACAAAGAGTTCGGATGCTGGCTTCCAAGAAAGTAGAACATAAAGAATACTTATATCTAGATTAATTTAAAAAATTATTTCAACTTCCTAGCATTCTTGGTTCTTAGGCTGCTTAAGTTCTAATTTATGAAAGCATAAGTTTAGCATTTCAGGTGAATTTCACCAGTTATAAAAAGGGACAACTTTCCAAGGTTCAAAGTGTAAACTGAGCATGTTACCATTAGACCAAGCTCAGGAACAAGTATTTTATTTGTATAGCATTTGAGTTTTATGTTACATTATTAAGTTATAATTTTAATGAAACAAAGATAGGTAATTAATATTTTCAACTAGCAATAATCGCCTCGGATAAACTTCATTGGTTACGATATCGCCGCTGCGCAAAGTTAATAAGAAGGACGCACAGTTGGTAAGAAGGACAGCCTCAGTAGCTCAGTTGGTAGGAAGGACAGCTTCGTAACCAGGAGGCTGTTGGTTCGAATCGAAGCGAAGACAACAAATTTAGTAATAACATGGGGAATTGCATTATGACAAAGCATTAGCTTTAACACAAATAAAAATTCCTTTTTTTAATTATTATTAAATTTAGAAAAAGGCCCCACGGTTTATTTTTGAAAATAATAAACTAGCCTTATACTCCCTACAAACTGCAAACATTTGTTACCCTACNTGTAACGCGGGGTTATAAGAAAATTGAGAAGATATCGAGAATTTCTTTTTATTATTTCAAAATCTTTTAATCAGTCGTTCAGATCTTTAGCAAATAAAACCCAAGATAACTTGAAAGTAAAATTAAAAATAAATCTTTCCATTTTTTTTTAGTTCCACACTTTAGAATGTAGGATTCCATAGTTTTCTTTGAAAGAGCTAGCTGCAAACAGCATCGAAACAATGTTGATAAGGTTCCAATCAAATTATCGAAAATAAACTTAACAATATCACTAAAAATCATCTCATTTCATTCCTATTTTGCCCCCAAGACAAAGGAGGAGTAATAGAAATTAAAAAGTTTCTAAAAGTTTTATATAAAGAATCGTAGTCAACAATCTGGATATCACCCCGAAGCGTTATTGTAACATAAATTAAAATATCCAGCACCAAGGAGCTTATCAATTATATATTTTTTAACATTGGCGCTAGGTGATCTTATGACATTGAGAGCTTCATTTCCTCCAGGTCATCTGTTTGGAAAAAATATTGGTTTTAATACTTCTTTTTCATTATTTTTGTTAGAATAGGAAATGCCTCTGTGAAAGAAATTTTATTATATTTTGTTTACTGTAATCTTTCGTGATTTATCGTCTTTGTAATTGAATAGTTTCATTCATCAAGGAAATAAATCAATTTTCGTACGGATACCCCATATCCTAAGAGGTAAAGTGAAGAAAAATATCTCTTATATCTCGTGAAATACTTAAAAATTGAATCTTAAAATATTTCGAAATTGTTGAACCAATAGAGTGCCCAAAGGGTATTTTGCATGTTCGTCATAGTCTCAACTTTCCTCTTGTAAAAAAAAAAATGATGAGTATTAATTCCGCATAAGTAACCCTCAAGCAAATATCAAGATATAAAAATTTTAGATCTTTTTTACTCCACGATGTAAATCAACATTCTCGCATCTAAAATTGATTCTTTATTTTATTATAATATTAAACATAATAGGTTAATAGTTACCTAAAAAGGCGAGAAAAGGGGTGTATGTTTTCTCTATCTAGATCATTTATTGTCTTGCTCCCTTATGCAGATTCATTTATCTTATCGTTCAAAAATAAAAACAAACACCTTAAATAACATGTATATGCAGGCCCGACGAGAGAGGTTAAATGGGGGAATCCCCCCAGGCCCGCGATTTCCTAAGAGGCCCGGTGAGAAAATTATTATAATGAAATTTTTCATGTTTTTTTTCTTCTGAATAACAAAGAAATAAACTTAAAAGTTTTGAAAAATCTTCAAACACACAAAATCAGAAGTTCAGCGATAGTGGGCTAATGTGGGACAATGGCTATTGCAGGACACTGATTTTAAAATATAGTGCGACCTTTCAGCTTGTACAGCAATCATAAATATATTGGTATATTTCTTAAACATTAATATCTGATAATCGAATTACTTGTTGCCAGGAAGGAGCTTTTCACATCAACAAAGTGAATTGCCTACTTTTACTTTTATTACTGCCAATACGATGATTTTAGATGGAATAATAAGAGAAGGGCCCATAATTTTTCGCCCGGTCCGGATTTCTGTCTACGGCCGTGGGTATATGCGAGTATCACTATAAATAGAATATAATATACCCTCAAAGAACTTGATAACAGTGAACTTAAAAAAATATTTCTAATTGCGAGAGAACAAACAAATCAACGTTAATTTTCATGACTCCTGATAAGAGTTATTCTGATCTAGATGATACAGAAGAAAAAATAATGATAACCTAACACTAGTTATGAAGTATAATTGAATCAAATCATATTGATCTTTTATCATCATAATATATGATCCATCAAAATGTTATCGAGCTATGTATCCACATTTTGATCTAGAAAGTAATTCCATATTTTAATGAAGTTTCAAAATACCTACAATGTGTAATAAACAAAAATTTCTTGGAATTAGAGAAACTATATGCTGACGTGAATTAAATCTAACAAGACGTACAAATGTGGAAGAATATTTTTTTTACGATTTTTTTGCAATTTTTTTTTTTTTTTTAAATGTGAAGATATTACTAGTAACATCTCTAATTTCTCTCAATTTCTAAGAAGATCGTTCTTTGGAAGCGACTAATCACTCATGCTAATACGAGCGACTTTAATATCTTGTAACATGTATAGTCATTTAAAGTCACTCACAGTCGCCTTCAAAAGACGATCAGGGATACTCTTAAGATGTGAAAAGCTTGAGGTTATGAATAAACTAATAGCAATTAGTTATAACTTTCCGGACAATTTTTGATATATTTTTTTTCTCTCCTTTTTCTTTGATTTAATTAAATTGAAGAATTTGCATTACAACCAGAATGGTTTTTCCGAACTTTTTTTAAGATGGAACCCCGGCCATATTAGCTGTTGAGTTCTTTCTTAGTTTTTTGAAGATCAAAGTACCGTGTCCAAGCCAGCGTCTATGGCTCGTTGAATATACCAGTGCCCGTGAGATCACTGATGTTATGCAACGTCCAGCGAGGTTGTTCCATGTGGGTGTCCACGTGGGCTCGCGCCCTCGTGATGCTGGCTATTTGTTCGGCACAACCCAGGCTGAGTGAGGTCAATGTGGTTAGCTGGTTTGCAAATTTCCAGCGAATGGAGGGTAAAACCCCCATCTCGAATGTCCAATAGATGTTAAGGAGACGTTAAGCCAAATTAAAAAAAAAGTACCGTGTCCAATAATAATGTGGTACAAATTTCATTTCAATATAAATTGAACTAATTGAAGAATGTTTTTTTTTTTAAATAGTAAATTTGATGGAGTATTCTTTTGTTAGAAACCGTTTTCGCTCATTATATGTTCTCTGGATTAAAAAAAAAGAGATATAGGTATTCTCTAAAACAATTGTTTTGGAGAATATATTTTCAATCCTCTTTTTTCAATCCGGAGAACATACTTTTTTCTGATACATCCTGTATATTTTTATTTGTTTTTATTTGCCTCTTTTCTGATACACCCTGTATAATTTTATTTGTTCCATTATTAATTCTATTCCGTATGATTACGAAGGAGATTTCCTCTTCAGATTCATTCATCTTGTTGGTTGATTATAAGTAGTGTGTTCTTTATTGGATTGTCACGATTCAAGCTCGTGCCATAAAAGATAGATAATATTATAAAATATCTGACATGCTAATAATTTGGACCTCGAAGTAAATTTAATAATAATATGTGGACTGTTTGTTTCCATCTTGCATGCAGTTTTGAATTTGATGAAATTTCAATGTTAATTTCACTCAATTCCTTTCTGTAAGATCAAAGATAACTTTAGGTATAACCTAAGACCATTCTCGGTGAAAACATTGGCTACTTGGGAGTCTGAATTTATTTCTCTTCTAAAAAGGAATTTAATTTTAGGCAATTCTGCCTTTCACTAAGTATTTGATAGTTCCCAAAAGCATATTTTCTGATCTATATTCAACGAGCACATTATTTCGTCAGTATGACATCATCCCATTCAATGAAGTAATGAGAAAGCGCCTCCTGGGGATAACTTGTGTTAAAAAATTATGACTTTAAATTTGGAAACCATAACTAAATCTTCACTTGACTGTAGAAAGTTAAAGATGTTAAAAATTAAAACTGACTAGTTTCGCTCTCTCCTGAGAACATCATCAGAGCTTGGTTGAACGAAGACTCTTTAGTAGGTATTAAATTTTAGTAATTTCTACAATTTTTTTATCGGATTGGGATATATATATATTCAGTTTTAAGAAAAACCGTCCGTTATAGAGCAAAAAATATTAGACATATTCTTCGTTATTTTTAACAGAGCGTCAGAAGATGTGATTTGTTTTAACATTTCACATCTCCCAAAATGCATGACGATTTTAATTCTCAGGGCACCATGTATAGTTGGAATGACGAGCAGCCATGCTGATCCCATGTGAATGAAAACTATACATCGTTGGAATTATTGGGATTCACGCAGCCTCGTGAGCCAACTGAGTAGCTGTTGTTGATTATATGAAACGGTACAGAGGCCTTTCACTCAAGATTTTTTAAAAAAATAAAATGGTGCTTTCCCAAAACTACTCCAAAAAATCTATAGAAATTACTTTCTAAAGTTGATATACGAACAACGAGTGCTCTAATTGACAAACTCGGTTTACAGGGATTGAAAACAGCATTTGAACGATTTCAAAACATATTATTACCAGACACTGGTGAAAATAATGATGATATATACATTCAGGCACACTTCTGCATGATGTCAACCACCCCATCCTAGTTCTATTTACTGCAGATTGTAAGAAGATAATGAAAACAGACTTCCTTAAGTTAGTTTCCGCACACTTCTGCATGATGTCAACCACCCCATCCTAGTTCTATTTACTGCAGATTGTAAGANCTATGCTTCGCTCCGCCCAATTATGTCCTAAATAGATTTTCCATTAGTTCCCATTCATCCTGTATTTTAGTTATAGTGGTCTGAAGAATACAGTTTAATTTGATACACTCATTAAAAATATATTATTTTCACAGCTTTTTCAAATTGGGAATTCTTATCAATTAAGTCCAAATTGTTCTAATTCGCAGAAGATATCATCTGAATGTTCACTTGATTACACCAAACTTTGTTTCAAACTAAGATCATCTTGTTAAATAGATATTATATGGTCTCTTAGTTTATTATTATATTTTTGTGTAGGGCGGTGACCAGAAGACCTAATGGTGAATGACTGAGGTGCCAAAGAATTTAAATGCAACATTTTATATCGGAATGAATTCATCATTTCATTGACAATTTTATTTCTTCCATACAAGGCGATGTGATTCTTGAATTGAAGGAGTGCTCTGTAAACAATCCGGATGACTTTGTTATGAACTCTATGTATGGTGACTGTACCTTATAGCACATCAGATGGGGAAACACTATGCAGACCACTGCGAATACTTTTTCAGTGCCCAGCCAAAACTTTTCAAAATCATCCATATAGGTCGACTTATCAAATTAATAATCTAAATGTTCATTGAACCCATTGATTTGCAATGTTGTATACAGCAGTTCCCGTCGTATCTCCGAAGCTAAGGATACAACGTTAGGCTTAATGCTTACTCGTATGGGAGCCTGTCTGGGGAAACTATACATCGTTGGAATTATTGGGATTCACGCAGCCTCGTGAGCAACGGTACAGAGGCCTTTCACTGAAGATTTTTTTTAAATAAAATGGTGCTTTCCCAAAACTACTCTAAAAAATCTATAGAAGTGTGTTGCACACAACAAGGCAGTATGACTTTAACGACAAAATCTTTTAGATTTGATGATCAGAACTCTTGCTTTTTTGAGTGACGACTAAAGCCAGACTATAACTAAAGCCCTCTATAACTCTGTGCTAGGAAAGTTGATATATGAACAATGAGTGCTCTATTTGAGAAACTCGGCTTACAGGGATTTAAAACAGCATTTGAACGATTTCAAAACATATTATTACCAGACTTCTGCATGATGTCAACCACCCCATCCTAGTTCTATTTACTGCAGATTGTAAAAAGATAATGAAAACAGACTTCCTTAAGTTAGTTCCCGCACACTTCTGCATGATGTCAACCACCCCATCCTAGTTCTATTTACTGCAGATTGTAAAAAGATAAGGAAAACAGACTTCCTTAAGTTAGTTCCCGCACACTTCTTTACTGCAGATTGTAGAAAGATAATGAAAACAGACTTCCTTAAGTTGGTCAGCCTTATCTTCCTGAACTACTCACATTCTTTTAGAAAATCTTGGACACTAATTTGTTGACAGTCAACCGTTTGCAATTAAAACTTTGTATATCTTCCATTAATGGCAATTTTAATTATTTTATTAAATGCATATTGAATAAACAAGTGACTTTAAATGTGAGTGCATCATGGTCGGATGTGTATCTGATTAAAGTGTGAACTAACAACCTGATCAACAACATTATAAGCTTCAATGTACAGGGTGTCTGGGATCTTTAAAACTCATCACTGATTCAGAAGATCAAAATAAGGCTTTCATATTGTCTGGGCATACCTACTATGTAGAAACATACATAAGTTCATACCTGAGAGATTTGTAGTATACGAGTATATATACACACATCTTAATATATAAATCAGAAAGTTGTATGTATGTATCTATGTATAAGGGGTTGTCTGTGACAATACCACAGCCCAAAGCGTAGCAGATAACGAAAACTTGATGGGAATGGACCCCTCCCCAAAATCATGGTCTATGACCCCTGGAAAAATATCAACTAAAATATATCAAGCCGTTTTCGAATTTCTAACATTTCAACTCAAAGCGAGAAAGTGTAGGTGCCCATTTTGTCCTCTTTTAGGACATTTTCTGCAAAGGTCGAGACCGGGAAAGGGCAAAATAATATTTAGAAAATACCAAAAAGACAAAATGGTCGTGCCTCTAAGGCCCCTGGCGAAACGTTTAAATCTTGTTTTTTTAAAGGATGCAATATACAGGGTAATCACAACCCATACTCCCCCCTCACAAATTCCAATGTCCTTAAAAAATAGCAATATAAGAATCGCACAGGCGAAATAGCTAGTACTTTATAATTTCAAGCAGTTCGACTTCTAAGTTTCTACTCTCAGCCCATGTATTCAGTTTTAATTATTTGACCATGGCAATTACTTCTGGTTCTGTCCAATGTAAAAATATTACTCCATTCGGAAACTAATCTGGTTGAACCTTTGCTTCCCAACTAAGCATCATATTATGAAAATTAGAAGATATTCTTTTTCCTGGAAACTGTTCAACACTACCAACACGTTCAAATGCTGAGAATGTACATACTTGTTTACGGCAAGTGCTATATGGGGGGGGAGGGGGCAATGTATTCCAGGAGGATCCAATATTTTGCTCTTTCATTCATTTTATATTGTCTATGCGGTTGGAAAACACAGGTTCATACTGATTACGGAATGAATGATACCTTTGGGCACTGGAAAGATGTTCCATTGTGATCAAGAAAAAAAATATCAAGATTGTCCAAACAACGATGTTTTTTTGATTAATGAAATAAAACTGAAGAGAATATCTAGGTATATGAACTTAAAGTTCTGTTGCGATGGTTGAAAATAATTATTACCTACCAAAAACTAAAAATATCCACAGAATATTATCTACTAAAATTATCCACAGAACATACATAACGAGGAAAGAATGTATGAGTTGAAAACGCTAGACACTTTTGAAATGAATTAGGGTCTTAGCTTTCGCGCTGAGAATTTGAATGAGCATNAGCTTTCGCGCCGAGAATTTGAATGTACAGTGCTGGATCCTAAAGGCTTTTAGGGGAAAACATCAACATAGCGTTAATAATAAAATTATTTGGAAAAAAAATAATGTCCGCCATTCCAAAGAGGTATTAAGACCCTAATTTTACAAAAGTGTCTAACGATTTCTTAAGGATGAAATCATACTGAATTATAAGTAGATCTTCACCGTTTACTCCATTTGCCCGTTATGAATCATTTGCCGCCATATTTAAATCAAAGAGTGATCTTGAGACCCCAGTCATCCTGTATATCCATAGAGAGACCATTATTCCATTAACATGAACACGCTCGTTAAGAGACGCATCACAAAGGCGGTACAATTTACATCCATAGTGTCACATCTTGGTTTTCTTTGAATTCTAAAGAGTTTACCTTATGCCTAGTTCATTGAGAGTTAATTAAATTAAATTTGCACTTCTACCATGTCTTCTCTCTGATTCTTCAGAGTGTTTCTGTGATAATTGGTAATTGGCAGTCCAACTAATATATTCAAAACTATAAATTTAATGTACTCAAGTTACAGAATTTAATGGTGTTTAAGAGTTAATTACTATTCACTCATTAAGGAATTAGTTCAGAATGTATTAAGTTACAGGCAAAAGTGTCTATCAGTAAAAAAATCCCCGCCATTCTTTGAAATCTTTGAAAACTTTGTTTTTTAAGATATTTTCTACGTCATGTAGAGATCCTCCAATCTTTGAAAATGTTCTTCTTTTCTCGCACATTTTAATAATGTATCAACAGTCAACAGTTGATTTCACTCGAATTTGCTGGAAGCAGAATTTTTTTTAAAAAAGTCCTTTTTTGTATTTTTGCTATTTTTTATTTTCTTCTACTAGAATTGTAGCCTATTCAAATGTGCTTAGGCTTTCTTATATGTGCCGCATTGGCTACGTATGGCTGGAAAAATAATATAGTACTTAATAATATTTAGTATATTGGCGTATTCATTTTTATTTAAAAAAATCGTTTTTTTTAATCGGCCGGAAAAGTGGCCAGAACTAAATGGCCCAAACCAAAACACATTCATTTGTCATTCAAGATCTACCATTGTGCTAAATTTTAGCTCAATCGGATAATGAGAAGTGGATTAAATTTAATTTCTAAGATTTAATCACAAACAAAGCCACATACTCGTACATACATAGTAAGCCAAATAAAAGCCTTCAAAAATAAGAACATTTTTTTACATAGGTGCAAATTATTATAAATTTAATTTGTATGTATGTATGTTGGAAAGAAATAGCGTAATCGATTCCGATGGTTGTCAGATGGTCATTAACTGCAGCTCTAAATGAGCTTCTGTCCGATGCCAAATATTTAAATTGCTTGATGTTTTCCAAGCACTCCAACACGTCCGCTGCCCGCACTCTCCCTGTTGTTTCCCGTTAACTCTCCTAGTATGGTAACAGTTAAGAGAGTACCCTCAGTAAATGGCCGGCAAACTCAAACATAGTTTTCCTGATTTTCATTCTGTTGAGAAGATCAAACTATTGTTGAGAAGTCTTAATAGCTCGGTGTTGACGATTTTTCTTTCCCATGATATTTTCAGCATTTTCAAATGTTTTTATTTTTTAAAGTTTTAGTTAGGGACCGGGCTTCACATCCAAAACTAATAATTGAGAATTCATAAGTTTTTAGTAATCTCTATTGAAATATACCGTCTCACTATTTCCTTGTGCTTCTAAAAGTCAGTTGTTGCTATAGCGATTCATCTTCGAAATTCATTTTTACATTATTTGTGAAAATGAATTATATGCTGAATAGTTTCAATAATTTTAGAATTAATTGATAAGTTCTTCAAGGATAGTAACTTCTCTTTTCGACGCAACATTCGAACCAGATGCTTATCCTCTTAATCTAGATAGATCCATTTTATCATTCATTTTCCTTTCAATTTTTTCTATCGTGGACTCTAATGGAGCTTGGATAGCTTCAGGCCTTACTATAAAAATATAACTTAGTAAGAAAAAAATGTTTTTGTTTTAAGTTTTATAGCATTTAAAACAATTTACGAGGGGATTTATTTCATGAAAAGGAAAACCTTGATTTTGTTTTTAGACTTGAGAAGTGTGTTGGTCACAAGCCAGCAAAAATTAGTATTACTCCAGAGCTAAACAATGGAATGATAGTATTAGACTTAGTAATGAAGCTCATCTTTAGTATTACTCCAGAGCTAAACAATGGAATGATAGTATTGGACTTAGTAATGAAGCTCATCTTGAGTATTACTCCAGAGCTAAACAATGGAATGATAGTATTGGACTCAGTAATGAAGCTCATCTCTTTTGCCAAATTTGAATTCAACTGATCATTTTGACAAAGAAGTCACAGAAAAAATTGAGGAGAGGGAGAGACAAAAGCAATCTGACATTGTAATACAGGATTCACGGTGAAAACTTAACACAAACATGCGCGAATATAGGAAAGGGCAAGGGGGGCACGTGCCCCCACAGTTTTTTTAAGCGGGAGGTATTTCTCAAATTTCATTATAGCTAATCACGTTAAAATTAAAAAAAAAATCAAATGAATGGTAATCCGCTGTGTCTTTTATCATCTTAAGAGGGGGGGGGGCACAAGCCCCTAAATAATTCCCAATCCTGAGACTAAATAGAAATACGTAAATAAAAAATCGTCAAAAATTCTGTCATCCTCCATGGCACATTTTTTCGTCATCATGATTATAAAATCGCTTATGACCCTTGTGAACGGTATTTGTGGTAAGCTCTACAGCTTTTAATAAATTAGAATCGTACCTTCATAAACATTGCATTAAAAAGTACTGCCCAGGACTCGAACCCCTGGTCTCTAGGTTACAAGTCCCTCCCCCTCCAAATTTTCCTTTAGGTATTTTGTGCAATTGTGCCCCCCCCCCAAACTAAGAGGGCTATATCCGCGCAAGAACACAAACATAATATGTACATAAAAGACATGTTCTTTTCTATTTCCTAAATACAATTTGTCTTCGTGATCGTAGTGTCATCATTATTAATATTGAGATGAAACTAGCTATTTGCTGTTTGTTAGCTCATATACTTAAAAAGTTATGTTGTTAAATTTTAGGGATTACTGCCTTGATTTTTTGGTCTATCTACATATAAAATAATCTTATTTGTTTATTTTTATAGACATAAAATGAAGTTTGTAGGTTAAATCCTCAGAAATCTCTAATGAACTGTTTCGAAGGATTTGACATAGTGAGCAAACTTCAGAACTAATAATATTCCTATTAGTCTTGTTAAAACTGCAACAATAAAACAATGCTGAATACATAATATTATTTATTAGTATTTTAATTGACAGGCTGATGTTGCAGATTAAAGTACAAAACTAGTATTTTAGCTTCTTGAGCTTTTAAATACCTTAATAATAAATTGCATCTCTTATTAGTTCAATACGCAACCTAATAATTAAATTAAAATATACTTAGAATTTGATATTTTGACTTCTGACAGTGGTTTCCACCCTAAAATCTTATATTTTGCTTTTCTAGACTCACCTTTCTTGAATCAAATGTCATTGACCTAAACAGGTGAACCTGTGATGTTTAATCTAATAATATTAAAATTTTACCTGTATATTTTCCTCAGTTAATTATTAGCACAACGATGACATATGTAGTTATTGTAGTTCCTTCTACAAAAAGTCGCAAAAACACTTCATATCAAGTTACAATAAATAGTCAATAATCCTGTACATATGTATGTGAATGCAATAATTCATTCATTTTAAGAAGATGAAAATAGGAAATAGGTAATATGTATTTATAATATTTATGTGAAATTTTAAATATTGTTGTAGACTTAGGATTCGAGGATTAAGGTATCGTGAATTTAAAACGCGTTAACTAACTTTAAAAATAATTAAAAATAAAACTTAAAATAATTNAAAAAAAAAACGTAACACAAAAAGTTCTAATATTGTTCGCAATCACCGTATAACCGTATTTAGACCGCCCGAAAATACACACGAATTAATCGCTCACTTATCACTTCGAAATCACAACGATATCACTTCCAAAATTAAACTTGTCCCGTTTATCGCTCAAACAATACTGACTCGACTCCTAGCCGTGCCCTTTTATTTATACCTTCATTCAAATCGTTCTGGAAGGATCTGGAATAAAGGATTTTCTAGTACGCAATCAAACTACGCGTTCTAAAAAAAAACTACGCGTTAATAAATAATTAAGACGGAAATCCCATCCTAAATGTAAACAAAGCAAAAAGCAAAGCTTTGTAATGAGAGAGCAATAAAATATGTCTTTCATATTTCCCCCCCTTCACCCCGACCATCCTTCTAGACAACCTGAACAGTATAGTAACACTCATTCATTCCCCCCTTCATTGTAAACAAATCTAAAAATAACTTCTTCTCGAAAGGAGAAATCAAAAAAATAAATGGATAGGAGAAACGTCAAGATATATATACAGAATGTTTCATAGTATTACATACTATATACGCGTATATTTATTTACATTCGTATGTAAGAGACAAAATATATTCCGTAAGTATTTTGTTTTGAGTATTTTTTCGAATTATAGAAAGGAGAAAACGATAAAGAAATTGCCGATTAAAAAAAAAAAAATGATTCAATCATTATGTTCACTGATTTTTGTTCTTCTAAATCGTTTTTCTATTATTAATCTTCACGTTAAAATATACAATAGAGTCCCAAATTTTCACCTATTAAGGCTACGCGAAAAAACTTTAAAATACAGGCGGACAAAAAAATGCCACACGTTTCATCTGGGATCTAAACTAAGTGAATCAATTTTTCTTTTTAAGAGGATTAGTTCGCCGATTATCTGGTCATTTTCTCTCACGCCAGTTCTTTATGTAGAGGATGTTTCAAGCTATATGACGAGACAATATCCCCTGTATCGCGAACTTGTATATGTTTACAGTTATATTTATCTTTAAATTTTATAAAGACTTTTATTTTAAATTCTTTCTTTCTTGCATAGATTAGTTAAGCAAGGAAGAATTTTCTAATCATTTTATTAATTCTTTTTCCGTTCTTTTTCTCTGTTGTGTATTTCACTCTACGTGTATACAACGTATTCTAAAAATATAACACTATCATCAACCATTTCCTGAATTAGAGTAAGCAACAAAAGATTTTCCGATCATTACTGATTCTTATTTCTCTCTCTCTCTCTCTCTCTCCCCCTTCTTTTTCTGTTAAAATAAAATTAATGTTCTTTTGATGTCATTTATTTCCAAGGATTAAATGTTAATTTCTTTTTATTTCTAGATGATATTTCATGTACTTAGTATATTATGCTTCCAATAGATTCTCTCAACTATGTATATGTATCTCTCTTTAATAGCTCATTTATGACCTCGTGAATTATTTTGATGGTATTATTGGCACCCACTTTTATTATTTTTAAATGCCGCAACAACTTCATGGTTTTAGAAAATGTTAGATATTATACACTTTCTTGAAATCGTTCTTTATGTTTTTCTTGACAACCTTTATTTTTAGTTTGGTATTTTGTTTCTTCTATTAATGACGTGATGTTTGTGATTTTTAATATTGCTTTCAACAGTTTGTGGTATATCTCTGTGTATACAATCTATTTATTTCAATATTCTAATACTTATTACCCACAATAGGCATCTAATCTTTTTGTTGTTGTTATCGATCCCTTTTGTTTTTGAATAAATATCATTAAGAATAGTTATTTTTTGTTGGTTCCTCTATAAATTATTATTTATGATAGTAGTGGGCACTTGAACTTGGTAATCCACTAGAGTAAACATTCTTAATTCTTAATAATCCATTTAATTTTCTATTAAGAAAGCTTACTTTTTTATTTGTGAATGTACCTAGTATCTAGTTTTTCAAAGTTTGGACCATCGTATCGTTTATTTCACTGAGTATGAAAGTGTGAACCAAAATCTATTATATATTTTGCTTTATTATTTTCAATAATGAACCTTTGGAATAGTCTCGAAAAAATACCCCTTCCCCTTTTTTAGATTCGACGTAAACATATACACCTTATTTAGCCAGGTAATCCTACAAAAGTAGTGCATATTAACAACGATATTATTTTTTCAGAATGGTTTGGTTTCAATGTTAACTCATCATTATTATTTACACATTAGATTCCAATTTGGTTATTTTTTTTTTTTTTTTTTTTCTGTAAAACCATCACCAGTCCTCGTACCCATTCAATATGATACTTAATTGATTGATCCATCAGTTGTAATGATGTGATCAATTAATATTATCCACTACTTCTATTCTCGCTGAGGAGTTGGCTATATTCTTAAGGTCATTCAATAATTCTATCATTATAAGTACTTCCGTGTTATCAATAATTCTGTACCTCCTCTTTATGACGGACGAACCGTATCATACGAGTATGAATTAATTAAACATTTTCATTGGTTGTTCGATGGGAGTTTATTTACACATCACGCGTGCTCATAAATACATTGCTTAGGATGTGTTTGTTTATAAGTATGTTAGTTATTGCATCAGTGAATCGCTGCGCTATTCACCAAAGAGGTGTACCTCTATTTAGTTTTAGGAGTTTCCTATTTTACTGTTTGCATAAATGATTTGTCAGACGTGTGCCTACTTTAAAATAATATATACAGGGTTTTTCGAAATCATTTGTAACCGGAATTATAATNTGCATCAGTGAATCGCTGCGCTATTCACCAAAGAGGTGTACCTCTATTTAGTTTTAGGAGTTTCCTATTTTAATGTTTGCATAAATGATTTGTCAGACGTGTGCCTACTTTAAAATAATATATACAGGGTTTTTTTAAATCATTTGTAACCGGAATTATAATAGTTATTTTAAGAGATTATCAAATAATATTGAAGGACAAAACGTTGTATGCCGTTGGATTGTCACATGGTTGCTTTACTTGGGAATTATGCTGTCATATCCCAGTGTCTTTTACATAGGTAATGAAATGCATGCAATCTGTAACCATGCACTTTCCCGAATTCATGCTGGAGGACCGGATTCATAGTTGGAATAAAAAGAATTTACTTGGAAGTAACTGTGAGAATTTATTTGGAAAGGTTATAGTTTGAGAAGAGAAGTAAAAACGATCTATAGGTAACCCGAAATAAACCGCTCTGCAACAAAAAAATCATTTTATCCTTAATTTTGTTTGCGGGTACTTTGTACCCCACCCCCCCTTGGGAATGCACGTAACTGAATAGAGCTTGGAAATCCTAGGGTTAAAAAATAATACTTCCGCCCGCGTATGTGCCAAAGTGTTTTATTGAAACACCAATTTCGTTGTCCGATCGGGGCCTTAATATATGAATTTTGCTCTATTTTTGGCAGAAATTTAGTGGTGATGGTCATTGTACTTTGTAGTTTGTTATACAACTAGATTTCGCTATACACCATGTCATCTCATACCCCTACTTCTGTATACAAGATAAGAAATATTCAGTTGTAATACTAGTGATGGCTTAAGCTCAGGGCCGTAGACAGAAAAACCGGGCTTGGAGGAAAAATTTACGGGCCCCCCCTATTTTCCTTTCATCTAAAATCATCGTATGGGCAGTAATAATAGTAAAAGTAGGCAATTCACTTAGTTGATGTAAAAATGCGTGTAGGCTTCTTCTTGGTAACAAATGATTCGATTATCAGATGTTAATGTTTACGAAATATTGAAATTTTTTCAAAACTTTTAACTTGATTTATTTATTATTCAGAAAAAAAAACATGAAAAATTTCATTATGATAGTTTTCTCACCGGCCTCTTAGGAAATTCCGGGCCTGGGGGGATTCCTCCCATTTCCCTTCCCCTCTCGTCGGGCCTGCTTAAGCTCCATCAATAGACTGATGCTCGTTAGATATCTACGACAGAAAGTTTACGAGTGCTTCATAAATAAGTATCCTGCATGCTAAAATGATAAAAATCATTCAGACTGGAGGTTTTTTTTTTTTGTTATTGCACAGTTATTGACACACAATTGGCAGTAACTATACTTACCTCATACATTAAGTGCGTTTTCATTTTTCTGTTGTTGTTGTTTTTTATCAACGTAAAAAACAAACAAATATAATATAACTATAATAAATATTATAAAGTTGTTTTAAATGTCTAAAATAGTTTTTTTTTATATGTATGATAGGTAAGCGTGCAACGCTCGTGCGACTTTCTAACTTAAAAGAGATTGAAAAAATCTGATAGTGGATGAACGCCAAGGTTTTGCCAGTTCTTATTCTTATATACTGTACCTTGTAGATTATTAAGTAGAGTTTGTTGGTGAACAATTAATGCAACTAGTAATATTTATTTACTTTAAAAAATCTAATGCGCTCTATTGTACACGGTACTCAACTGATACTAGTAGATATCACTTTCTACGAAATAGCCTGTAAGTTATGCAATATGTTGTAAGGTGATTTAATTTTGGGACCTCGCAAAATAATTTCCGCGTCACGAATTTTGACCAGCATAAGAGAATTTCTTTTTCTTTATTTTCTAGGAAATTTTGCTTTCCATTTAGTCTGTCTTGAATAAAATATATAGGTACTAAGACATTGAGGAGATTTTTGTTGTAATTTTTTTTCTAAGAACTTTTTTCAAAGGTGTTAGTGTGCTTTGAGAATGTTTTTGAGAACGCAGTAGTCCTGAAGTTTTCGTGGAACAGAGAAAAGTTGGTCTGACAAAGGTACTTTTAATCAAAAAATGTAGGTACTTTAATAAATTTGTGATCAGCATTTTCTATGTCTTGCTTTTGCTCAAAACAGAACATTCGAATATGTGAAGCACGCAGCCGAGTTCCGGTTTCAAGTTTAGAAAAAAATGCAGAATTTTGTTCTCTGCTTAAGTGTGTCTAATATATACTCCTGGGATATGACTTACAGTAACTCCGGTTTTCGGATGGACCTAGGTACCTAGATACTAAATTATCATCAAATTATTGACAAATGTGTCATTAATGGCGAAACTTATATTGGATTCATAAGTTTCGACATTAATGACACATTTTCGATTGTAACTTTGAGAGTGTGATTTTTTTTTTTTTAATCCAAAGTTTCATAATTGGTAATATTTATTAAAGTTCATTTTCTTTCTGCAGTTCACCTATTACATCTAACTTTGTTCCATGTTGAGTTGGATTTTATTTTTTATATAGGTAAGATGAATACGGTCTGTAAAGAAGTAAATCAAATTCCTCAACTATGATAAGAAGGTCTCCAATATCGGAGGAAGATATCGTGATTTCAAATATTTCATCATTTTTTTGTTTCTTGATCTTCTTATCTTCTTCTCCTCGTTTGAATATATAAATTTTAGCATTGTGTGTGTGTGTGTGTTTGCTATGATATGGTGCAATAACTTTTATTTATTTAAAGAAAAAATCTATTTTGCAGGAAAAGGATGTTAAACAGAGATAAGAGATTACTATTTTAAAAAGGTTTTGCCTTTTTAAATCATAAAACGTTCACCTTGATAACCTATTAGATTGATCTTCGATAAATCAAATTTATGAAATTGGAAATGTGTATTTGAGCACTTTAAGGACGTTTTATTTATAACACCTAGAACTATTTATTTTACCTCTTTCTCTCTATCTCTCTTTCTTTCTCTACCTCTTTCTCTCTCTATCTTTAAGCTTGATCGTTTCTTTATGTACCTATGTATTCAATGTGAAGTTCTGGAAATGATAGCTTCGGAGAAGAGTCCGCTTGCATTTTGGAGATGGTTTCCCAGTTTTTACTAATTATGTACCTTCAATGTCAAATTCTTGTAAAATGTCATCTTTTCTTCTTCGTTTTGTATAATTTTGCGAGAAAAAACAGTTTGGCTTTCGTTTTGTCATACGGTATATTCAATAGAACTTCTATTCCCTATTTCCAACGTATTTCGGGCACATCTAAAGGGTGTAACAAAATTTATGTGTCAATTTGATAGGGCATAAATTATCAGTCAATTTGTTTAAAATCTGAAAACGGTTCCAAACGGTTGTTGCCGCGGTTCAATCGCCCATAGAACATGTAATAATCTTTGATTGCATTTTGGAGCAGCTTTTTTAGTTTATTATTTCTCTAACACATTATATTACCTTAAATTGAATTAAAAAATAGGACAATTATAGGATTGTAAATATGATGTTTTTAAAACTTATTTATATATCTGAATGGTTTTTAAAACTAAATTAACTAATGTATAACCTATCCTTCTCTCAGGAAAAGCTAAACTGTTGTTCTTAGAAGGCTTAGTGCACTCCAAAAGCCAACAATATGGGGTGGCTTTGAGCAAACTTCTACATTATAGTATAGTAGTCGACACAGCCGACTTTTCCTAAACTTAGGGCCATATTCTAAAATCCACTTGAGTGCTAGTTGGAGTGGTCACTACCACTTGAGTGTCTGATTTGTATTTTAAAAAATGTTCTGACCGAAAAATTACATGTAATTTTATTATAATATAAAAACAGACATTTTACAAGTGCAAGTGGCCACTTCGCTATAATATAGTCGGAGTGACAACTCACACTTAAGTGGCGTTTTATAATATGGTCCTTAGTGATCGAACGGAAACTGGTCAGTAGTGGTCGATGGCTAAATAATATTTAATATAACAAAACCCATATTACAAGTAATATCTATTGATACCATCCTGAACATGTATATCAATATATTATCAAGCTGTGAACATATGATTATAAGAGTTTCAAGGATTCTCTGGCATAAGACAGAAGTCATGTTTACTAAAAGCTTATAGAACTCAATCTTTTCGAAGACATCTTAATTGATCCCATTGGTGCGCTAATTATTCAAACTGACCTCACCCACTGATATAGAAAAATATTTGACCCTTGATGTTGTCCTCGTATTATCACTGAGCAGACTGCTGACGTCTGACAATCAAAAACAACATTTCGCACATACCTACAAGGTATATGTCATTATGTAAATATTTCAAAAATGAGGTGACTACTGACAATTGAAAATCAAATCTCTCTCAAAGAATGTGCCATGTAAATCCAGGTACCAGACAGATACTATCATTTTTTTTTACCCAGAGAGGTTAGGAAACGTTTTGATCGGCCATGCCTCGATTAACCTTGTTCTTCTCATAAAGTCGCTTCCTAAAAACTCTTGTGCTTTCTCCAAAGTTTCGTGAATGATAAAAAAATGATAGTATCTGCCTGGTCCCGTAAATCCAATATGATCGAGATCAATATAAATCAAAATAGCTCCCTTTTATGGCTACTGCTTTCTCAGTGTAACTGTTATTTCAAAAAATAATTTAATAAAAGATATCTTATTTTACAGATAAAACAATATACTGCAAAATTTGGGATTCATATTTAATTATCTAAAAAAAAAAAAAAATTTGGTGTGAACATCACACGACTTTCCGTATCTATAAAAACAAACAAAAAGTATTGTAATGGGCTGAAATTTTTGTAGTCGTGTTTTCAATACCAAAACACGTTTTGAAGTCCCCAGAGCAGAAATAGGTACAATTATATATATCACTTCTTCATATATCACACTTCATCCTAAGTTGTACTTTTCAATTTCTTGTATGAAATTGATATGAATAGGCATCAATTTTAAAGTTCTAGCTATTACCGTTCTCATTATAAGCAGGATATGCGAAACCGCTAAAAAGTGGCATACAACCGTCAAAGGGTATATTCGATTTCCACCAAAAGATTATTTTTCCGTTCATGGCATACAACTGACATACATTCCAATTCAAGTCTCTAGCACTTACCTTTCTTGAGATATCTTTTTCACAGACAGACAGACACACACACACACACACGGACCAGTGGCTGAAATGGCTGAAACTCGAGATTTGGGCACGGGGGACCCCAAACGTGTTCTGGCATTGAAAAACGCACTCGAAAATTTCAGCCCATACAATACTTTCCTTTTTATAGGATAAGGAAAGTAATTAAAATATAACTTTGTGTTGGCACTATCCAATGCTATGTGTAAAATATGAGATCTTGAAAGGGCTCAATAAACTATGTGTAAAGTTGTGGATAGTTTGGTAGAAAGCTTCTAAAGGATTCACTCATGAAAATGTAGCCCTTCACACTAACTTGATAAGTTTTAGTTAAGATGGCTTGTTAAAACATCTTCACTTTTCGATTGCATTCATAAATTTGTGATTGTTGTTTTCCTCCCGAGTACCCACCACCTCGACGTTCCCCAATATGACAGCAGCTCTTGTATCTAACGTGCTAAATCTAACGGCTTGCAAATTCCATCTTGATTTTTAATTCCTGAAGGAGTTTCGTCAGATTTATCAAAGAGTACGGGTCCCGGGGTCCGTGATCATTGTCCATGTCCATCAAGACTGATCTCCATTATCTTCATTTTTCATTGATCCATCTACTTTCTATAATATACATTGCTATCTTCCACCCACTGTTCAACTTTAATCAGATAATAAAAACCAGATCGAATCCCATCCCATCCCATTATGTAAAACACTTTTGATCGATGTCACAGTGATTGGCACATTTGAAATTATTTTTCATTAAAAAATCAATATTAAGATGAGACGTTACATTTCTGCCTACATTCATTTGATCAACTAGTCCTACATTGTTCTATAAACTATTCAAAACAAAAGAAGGGACTGACTTTTTCATTTGCAGCAGTCTATCTGTAAATTGGCCTATTTCAGAAAGCCATAGGCAGGGGCGGATCCAGGGGGGGGCGAAGGGTCGATCCTCCCTCCCGAGGGGTTAGATTTTTTCTTTCATTGAGACAAAAGAAAACACATTCTTGTATCATTTTCCTAATAATTTGTGTATAAAATTGTACGAGAATGCATAAATACATAAATATAGGTGCGTATACTTATGTAAGCGCGTGAGAAGTTATACTTCTTTTTTAAAATAAATTTAATAATATTTAAAAAAAAAACATACTACCCCACCCGGGAGTGAACTCAGAACCTACCAACTATGAAACAGAGGCCTTGCCACTCAGCCATACTGTTGTATATATATAGAATGCGAAAATACAATATGTAAATTTAACTCTTATCATTTTTCCATAACTAACTCCATCTTCATCATTTTTCATAATTTTTGGTTACACTAATAATGTTGTGTTACACTGATGCGGTGATAATTTTTTGTAACAGGTGCGCGCGCCTGATCCTGTCCATATTCAAAGATGATAACGTATGAGCGTATAAATTAATTTAGTAGATCATTTTATTTTCACACAATAGCTCAAAATAGGACGAAAAAAGAGAAATTTTCACAGATATGATCGATTTCCCAATTCAGATAACTTGAAGCTTCACAATTTTTTCATATCGTGTCAATAAGTTAAACTTAGCTTAGGAGTTTTAATATTGTAATAATATATTTATTGTTATTAATAAAGTTATTTTTCAAATAAAATAAAAAAAAAAAAAAAATGTGGATTGAATCTTAGGTCTTTGATAACAAGAGTTTGTTCTATACTCGATTATCAGCCCTGTACCAACAGAAGTGAAAAATATTTGACGTGTAAAATAAAGAGGTTACATTTTTGTACTCGGCCAATTTTTTTTATTGATTAGTTTTTTTTTTTTAATTTGAAAATAATATTTTAGCATATTAGCAATCCGATAATGAATTAATGTGTCAGGCTGATTTGTGTAGGACTTACCTTGAGAGTGAGTGTGTTGTGAAGGATTAGTCGTCATTTATTATGGATCAAGGAATGGATGAGTATGCAAAGTGAAACCTAATGCGTAGCTGACAATCAAACAGATTTCATACTATTTGTCCAACCAGTTCTACTCTCAACTACAGGGTCTGTTAATATCACAAATTGATCTGACTCTTTGTTGTGACACGAAACAAAAGAAGGGATTGATTCTCCTTTGATTTGATGAACAGCTTTCGATGATGGACTCAGACATAAGTACAAGGAAAACATTGTGATCTTTTCTAAAGGAACCTTAATAGTGTAGTCCACGTTGATCAGCTCTTCAAAATATGTACATTAACAGCTAAACAAATATATATTAATTTTGTTTATTCTGATTAAGATTTCTGAAATCAGTAGACCGTGAGACATCCGACCTAAAATATTTCAGGAGAGATACAACTAAAAAATATGAGATTTTGGGGGGTAATAAATACAAATGATTTTCTCATGTCAAATACACTAGTTCCCGTCATGTTTATCTAAGAAAGGAGTGTTAACAATTTCTCAGCTGGGGTTTTACAAAAGTGACCTACTCCACGCCTCCACACACTTCGCTCACCCCCCAGGTTCGGGGACTTTTAGTATGTTTATTTCGATTTCAACCATTTAAAACAAATTTCTAATGTCATTCCTTCATTTCCAGCCAACGCACTCTACAAACCATTCGTTGACTTGACTATTCTCATTTGAGACACTTGCTCTGTTGTCTCTTTTGTGATTAAATTCAGCTTCATCAGAATAACTGAACAGATTGCATCAAAAATGCTGACGACAATACCCTACATAATCTGATTTCAAAATTGCTCCGAAAATAAGTTTAAACTTAATCTATTAAGATGTGGAAGGGGCAGAAATAATTTTGGACTTGATTTATTATTAAAGAGGTCCCTCTCAACTATTTGCGATGATCTTCCAATGAGCATACCTATAACCACGAGAATATCACTAGATTTAGATAATTATTATTATTATATAATTCTTTATTGAATGAACTTTTATAATTGTTCAGAAATGGTGAAAATAGAAATAGAAAATAGTTTTAGAATATAAAATAAAATTGTTCATTCACAGGGCGGGGTTAATTCCTGAGGAATTCTCTTCCACACAACTTTTCTACCCAATAATGAACCAAAGATCAACAATTTTTGCTTTTATTTCCGTCTTTATAAACAAAAATACTGCGTACATAAGAATTTGACACAAACACTATTTAAAAAAATATTTATATTTAGAAAGATTAAGTTATTACCTAGCGAATACCACCCAGTATTGAATGAATTAAACATAAGGTATACAAATCAATAGTAAATATAGGCAACATAACATACCATAAGAATACCCCTATATCCCATTATCATATTGTAAAATAGCTGGCTAATAAATTTGTTCTGAACCATATTTGAGATACAGTAGTTCAAAAACTATTATTATCTATCAATTAAAAACAAATGATTAACTATAAAGCACCAATCCGTGTATAATTACTGTCTCACTACAGATAGCATTGCTTCAAGCAGACTGTTCATCCTTTCTAATAAAAGATATAGGGATATACCTACCTAGTATTCAATAGTAGCAATAGTAAAATGCTAATGTCATACTGATCATGCGCCGATTCATAACGTATTATAATCTCATCAACCGATCTTCATTGCTTCGAGCTTTAACTGGTATAATAATAAAACCATGTTACTGTTTTTGTGTGTATGTTTGTGTGTAGGTGTCCTGGGAATCAAATCTTTTACGATGCTGGTCAAACAATAATACTACATATTAGCATAATTTGACTTGGAAATCAGTGGCGGTAGTTGTTCCTCGCGTCGGTCAAACAATAATACTATATATTAGCATAATTTGACTTGGACTGTATTCTCATAGGTCAACTAGATCAGTGGCAGTAGTTGTTCCTCGCGTCGGCATTCCTTTTGGAAAAATCACTATTATCTACTTATAAGGGAATGGGGTACTTTAATCTACTTCTTTAATTTCACTCTTTCTTAATACTAGGTCGGCGTTGGTTATCTAAATTCTACCATGCCACAACCTTTTGTTTGGTACCTACTCTCTTTAGTTTTAACACTTTCCTGGCACGGTAACATAAGATTGCCTCTAAGAGTATCAAGCCCGACGAGAGTGGGGGGTGAGAAAATTATTATAATGTATTTTTTCATGTTTTTTTTCTGAATAATATAATATAATAATAATATAATTCAACTTAAAAGTTTTGAAAATTTTTCAAACACACAAAATCAGAAGTTTAGCGATAATGGGCTAATATGGGACAGTGGCTATTGCAGGACACTGATTTTAAAATATAGTGCGACCTTTGGGCTTGTACAGCAATCATAAATATTGGTATATTTCGCAAATATTAATATCTGATAATCGAATTATTTATTGCCAAGAAGAAGCGTACACGTCTTTTCACATCAACTAAGTGAATTGCCTACTTTTACCATTATTACTGCGCATACGGTGATTTTAGATGAAAGAATAATAGGGGGACCCGTAATTTTTCCCCCGGCCCGGATTTTCTGTCTACGGCCCTGAAAGATCGATTGAAACTGTGCAGAAACTAGATTTTTGCCGATGATCTCTCATCATTGGTTTAAAGCAAAGTTTTTTTAAATGCTCGATGCCCTTCCTAACACCAAACCTTCTGTATTTTTTACACCGCCTTAGGACCCTCACAATATATTAAAGCTGATTTCTTCTCCTCGGTGACTACATTTTGACATTCTTTGTTGTTTAATATCTGGGAGAATCCCCTTATTTATAGACATATTATAAAAAATAATAACTCAGTTGCACATGGGATACATTTTATGGGGGAATTTTATAGACTGGAGTACATTTTAGAAGAATCTTTGTTTCCATTTCTGAAAATGACAACACGGAGAGCGCAGCCTTCTTCCAAATTGGACATTTCCAAGCATTCTCTTAAGGTGCTTATAGCATTAATCAATAATTCTTGCGTAATTTCTATGATTTCTCATTGAACTAAATCTTCCAATTCTTTATAACTCCATGAGAAACCTCTGCATTTAAAGGATGTCCTTTGGAGAATTTTTAACGGAGACGACAAATTTCTCATAACGAAGATATCACTTGCATTTTTTACTTTCTAATAGGCTACCTAAATCACCTGTGCATATTAACAGGCCTTGTACCCTACGTTATTATTAGGATGGCATTAAACATTTAAACAAGTTGTCATAAAAAATACCCAAAAAATTTTGATTTATAGGACGGGACGCTTGGAAATATGTATCCGTGATGTCATTCTGAAACAAAGCTTCAACTTGTTCTATAAAATTCCTAATAAAAAATTATCATACTAGTAAATTTAGTTTTATTCAACTGCCGGACCCTGTATTTATAATTTTTGTAAATCTCCTTAGACAGGTAGATTTCCTCCAACTTTCAGTATCTTGGACATCAATTGTTCTCGATATTACCATCCACTACTCTCCGCTGTATGTATCTTCTCCCCCCACTTAAAATATATTCCTCAGTCAAGATTGTTTTTCTAATCCAAATCTTTTTTATTCAATATTGTCCTTTCTCCTGCCACTCTCTTTATCTTTTGCAAATAGCTCTACTAACCGACCATGACTTTACAAATAACCACACAGAGCGGACATGATTTCAGAAATTATCCAGTTCTTAGATAGAAAAGCAGATATTCCTGTCGCGAGGTTGTACTATTCGTGTTTCCACGCGGGTTCGCGGCCTCGTGATGCTGGCTATTTTTCCGGCCCAACCCAGACTGGGTGAGGTCAATGTGGGTAGCTGGTTTGCAAGTTTCCTTCGAATGGAGGGTAAAATACCCGTCTTGAATGACCAATAGATGTTAAAGAGACGTTAAGCCAAATTAAAAAAAGAAGAAGACATTCCTCTCAATCCCTTAGCTTCCATCTAGTGTTAGATATCAGCAATATCTGATTGTGATTCCACAGCACATTGATGAAAGAACTATCTTTTAATTCAGAAAATATTAGATAGATAGGACCTCTATGATTCTGTTGAAAGCTCGATTATGGTTGGAACCACAAAGTACGTTTAAGAATAAAGAATGAAAAAGAGTTCAACTATCACATTGATAGATCTGTACATACGTACAATGCAACTGTCATCAAATGCGGTTGTTCTGTAAACCGCAATGTAAAGAATTTAACTGTGAGGTATCTATCCATCATAATGAAGTAATAAGAAAATATAATACCTACCTGGCGTTCGTACAGGATGAATTACGCCATAGTATTTCAACCGTAGTGTTTTGTTAAGTAACATCTTGGGAGGCCAATAGTGGATAGGTGTCCTCGTAAAATACATAATACTATAGTACACACAGCTATCATTTATCATAATTATGAGTTATTTGAAAGTTGTGGAGGGGCTGCACTCTTACAAGCCCATACACAATCCAGGATCTCTCAAACTTACCTCGATCCGCCTGGGTCTATTGACAAAAAAACCCCATCATTATCTTAAATGATGGGGTGGCGAATTCCAAATCTGGAAGCTTTTTATTTCGAATCTGAAACCCATATTTTTTTAACACGATCTTTGTATTAGATATTTTTAGTTTTTAGAACAAAAAATACAGAAAAACGGGATTCTTTTGACAAAAAGAAGTTGAAAAAAATATTGTAAAATATATCAATTTTTTATTCTTATTTTTTCTGGGGGACGTTTGTTTAATAAAACCGATGTCATTTGGTAAAGTACCTGGAGCACACCGAGCGACATGTATTTCCTAGTTCTTCCTAAAAACACAACAGAAATAAAATTATGTACTCACGGAGTATAGGATAATAAAATAATTGTAACGTTAAAAAAATGAGAGATGTCTAAGCTACTAAAAAATATATGTTCTTCTTGGTGGTCAAAATTTTGGGTCTGGCTATGACTATATATGTCAAAATTTTGGGTCTGGCTATGACTATATATGTCAAAATTTTGGGTCTGGCTATGACTGTATATGTCAAAATTTTGAGTCTGGCTATGACTATATATGTCAAAATTTTGGGTCTGACTATGACTACATTTGTCAAAATTTTGGGTCAGGCTATGACTATATATGTCAAAATTTTGGGTCTGGCTATGATTACATATGTCAAAATTTTGGGTCTGTCTATGATTACATATGTCAAAATTTTGGGTCCTCCTATGACTATAATATATCAGTATTTTAGGTTCGGCTATGACTATAGAATTATTTCAAAATTTTGGGTCAGGCTATGACTATATATGTCAAAATTTTTGGGTCTGGCTATGATTACATATGTCAAAATTTTGGGTCTCGCTATAATTACATTTGTCAAAATTTTGGGTCCTCCTGTGACAATATATATCAACATTTTAGGTCCGGCTATGACTGTATATTTCACAGACCACCCTCCAGAAGTTTTCAGACAAAGTTATAGTGTCTGATAGTTTATTTGCTACTCGCAGTAATTGGTTTGTCTGATAGTCTAATGCAAGCTGTGATACTGTATTTTGGTCTTGTCATTATCTGATCAGATCTTTTCTTATCAGATCGATAAAGTATTGATCCATATTGAAACTAATTAATGATTTTTATTATAAATAATTAAACTAAATAAAGTACGTGAGAATTTTATGATGGACATTAAATTAACTTGGATCATTATGCTATTCATGAATCACTTGGCTCTAATAAGGCGGCTCTAGATGATGATGATCATATTTTTGTTGATTTTTTGCTTTAAAAAATAATTACACATTTTCAATTTCTCTGTCTTTTCCCACCCATGTGTGGATTATGTGGTTGAAATTTCTCGTCAATCTTCGCATATTTCGATCTTATTTTTTCTTCTAGGTTTACTTCATTTTCTTTTAAGTATTAATAGGAATATTTCTTTGGTCTTCTTCTATTTAATAACACCATATTAGGAATCATTTTAAATGGCGTAATAACATTGAAATATCTAAAGTTGTAACTTTGAAGTATATATGCTAAATCCTTAACTCATAAAAATTTGAAAAAAGTTATTTATTGAAAAATCAATGAAAAACACAATTTAATCTATATTATCTTTTTCGAATAATATTATTTTTACGAATCAATTTCAAATTTATGAAAATCGAATATCAGTGGCCGGTTCATCCACGGAGTTAACTTTTAACATCTTACCCTTTATCAAAATCCCGTTTGTTTTGCATAGAGACATTTATAGGCCGGAGAGTGACATATAGGGCTATGACTCAAAGACAGCAGCTGTCGAGTTTTTGCCCATATTTTTTTTATCCGACCCACAGCACCTAGTATCCCAACAATAGTTTTAATGTCCACTCCAAGTTATTAATTTTTCATTTCTTATAAGATTATTTATATTTGCTTATAATGGTAGGTACATTAGCGCGTCATTTATCTCTTGAGAATACTGTGATAATCATGAGATCTCAAACATTTTTCCCACACTTTGGAGGCGTTCAATATCTACCTGTATATGTTATACATTCATATCAGGACCGTCCTTAGACCGAATTAATTTCTCCTCTTCTTCCTCAACTAAGGTTCTAGCTATATAAGTTGTCATACTGTAACATTTTTTGTAAAATATTGTCATTTGATATTTTGTGCACAACGAGGAGCTCCTTGGTTTTTTGAAAGAACTTTATAAGGAACTTGGATTGTTCGCATCTTGTAAACGTTGTATGATGAAAAATCAATAATAATATTTCGACCCAGCTGCACCAAAGAAGCTATTTCATCTTTTGCTATTGAAAGCTTTCCAAGTTTAAGTTTAAATTTCAATTTTCTGCCAACGATCATACCAAGTTGAATACACCAGTTCCCGTCAGATCACTGAAGTTAAGCAACGTCGGGCGTGGTCAGTACTTGGATGGGTGACCGCTTTGGAACACCACGTATCGTTGGCTCATTTTTCCGGCCAAACCCAGGCTGGGTGAGGTCAATGTGGGTAGCTGGTTTGCAAGTTTCCAGTGAATGGAGTGCAAAACCCTCGTCTTGAATGACCAATGGATGTTAAAGAGACGTTAAGCCAATTTTTTTTTTTTTTTTTTCGAGTAAATAAAACGCCCAATGTAACTTAGCTTCAGTGATCTGATTTATCATTACTTTACGAGACAGAATCTATGTATTCAACTGGGTAAAGTCTTGATAATTCTCAAGATTTGCCAGTCATTTGTTTATATGAGAATTACATCACTCTGATCCGATCCCATCACTCTATGATCGGCCCTGTATATATTCGTAGTTCTGAACACTTTGTTATATTATATATCTTATAATTTTATTATATTTATAGTGATGATCATAGAAATGACAATAAATCCTGCTACTAGCTCATCAATCAGAAACAATCCGCCCGCTCTTAAGAGAAATGATCCATTCAGATTCCAGTGGAGAAGTACATAAACTTGCCAAAAGGTTGTGCTGAAATAATAAGGAAGATGATTATCTATTATATCTCACACTGGCTGACAACCCGGAAATAACAAAAACTATAATAAATAATTAAAAAACTATAATGCAAAATGAAAAAGTAAATTAGAAGCTGTGAAATGTATACATTTTAGTCTTATACATCTCTTATTTTTTTTCCTTCGCAAAAAAAAATAAGAATAAGTCTGGATGAAATGATTAAATAAGATTGACCCAGGAGCAGGAAAACCATACATAAAATTAAATAAAAAAGGCATTCGTTGACTCACACTAACGATGTGCAATAATAGTGCTAAGTAGTGGATGTAATGCAACTGAATTCAGAAAGACTAGACAATAATCTCAAACACGTTTGCAGAGATGGAGAGGAAAAGCTATGAGTACATACAGAGATACCCGAAAGAACTCGTGCACAATTAATAAAGCACATAATCATCTGCTCTGGTGTATGTTAAGATTGAAATACCTAGAAAACAAAAATATCTAACACGATTATAGAAAACTATAAAATATTGTGAAAATGAATTAATAACTGCAATATTAAAAATTGAGATTGTGAGATGAGACTTCTTCATAAGAATACATCTGAGCTGATTGTTTATTATAATATAGAAAGGAACTAAGCAATAGTAATACATTTATATTACTGACGTAATTATATTGCAGTGATTGACATAGTTCTGTGGGCTCATGCCAATTTTTAGCCTCCAAGATACGATGTATGTAGACATATAAGCTCTATTATATAGCAGCAAACAACAACTTCTGTAGAGCTGCATTCATAGCCGATTATCATCGGAAACCATGTTGACTCTTTTGACTAATTGATTTGGATTCTAAGTCGATTAATTGAAAATTAGAATATCAAATTTTAAGGGAGAATATGTTTTTGTGTTTCATTGTTGATTTCAAAATTTAACCCTAGGATTGCCAAGCTCTATTCAATTACATGCATTTCCAAGGTGGGGGGGGTACAAAGTTCCCGCAAACAAAATAAAGGATAAAATGATTTTTTTTTATTACAATAAGTCACTATTACTTTATTATAAACTAAATCAATTATTATCTTACATAAAAATAAAATTAAATCCCAGGAATAAAAATGTAAATGAAAATAAAAAAAAAATCGCTAGACCCTAGGAAATCTATTCTGAACCAGAACTTTGTCCTTCCTGACATCCCACACAGACAAATGTCTTTTGACAGAGTTTACTCACACTTATATTTTGTTGCAGGTGATACATAATTAGACATTTTAGACACTTTAGACAATTTATGGTAGCTTTTAATGGTAGTTTTAGACAATCAATGTATTGGTTACATGCATTACCCGCAGTACCCGCGCCCAAAGTTTGGCTTCAATATCATCCCTTAGAAGGTTTAGAACATACATATTTTTATATAATATGATGGAAAATATTGTTTGTGATAATTATTAAAAATCTCATTAAAATAAGTATCATACATTGATTACTATAAGCTTTTCGCTAAAACGCGGGTACTTTGTACCCCCCCCCCCCTTGGCAATGCTAGGGTTAAT